>JBAJFG010000143.1:0-288055 GCA_037903475.1 Ancylostoma caninum | reverse complement strand
CAACCCAGATAAAGGATGAATTTTGAAACTCCTTCAGCTGTTAGCTGTCTGAAGCATATGGGAAAGAAGCCAACACTTCCGAACTAAACATATTTCGCTGCAAGAGGGAGGCCTCACTGTTTCCCATCCTCCCCTCTCAAATTGGAGGTTCCCTCCCGCCTTCCCAACAAAGAGCACCCCTCCTAAGGTCCCCATGCAACGCGGGTTCCCTCCGGCCTTCTCAAATCAGAGGATCCCCTCACTGAAATTCTCATCCAATGAGGGTTCCCTTCCGCCTTCCCAACAAAAAGCACCCTCCCCTCAAAGCCCCATGCAACGGGGGTTCCCTCCTGCCTCCTTCCCAACTCGGAGGATCCCTTCCTTGAAATGCTCATGCAATGAGGGTTCCCTCCTGGCTTCCCAACGAAGAGCACCTTCCTCTGAAAGTCCCCATGCAACGCGGGTTCCCTCCGGCCTTCTCAAATCAGAGGATCCCCTCACTGAAATTCTCATCCAATGAGGGTTCCCTCCCGCCTTTCCAACAAAGAGCACCCACCCCTTAAAATCCTTACGCAGGCCTGGTTCTCCTCCGACCTCAACTCGGGGTGGGGTCCCCTGGACGTTCTGAAATTGGAGGATCCCCTCATTGAAGTCCCCGAGCAAGGCAGGTCCCCTTCTGCCTTCCCAACGAAGACCACCCTCCCCTTAAAGTCCCCATGCAACGCGGGTTCCCTCCTGCCTCCTTCCCAACTCGGAGGATCCCTTCATTGAAATGCTCATCCAATGAGGGTTCCCCTCTGACCTTCTCAACTCGGGGGATCCATTCATTGAAGACCCCGTGCAAAGCAGGTTCCCTTCGGCCTTCCCAACTCGGGGATCCATTCATTGAAGTCTCCGAGCAAAGCAGGTTCCCTCCTGCCTCCTTCCCAACTCGGAGGATCCCTTCCTTGAAATGCTCATGCAATGAGGGTTCCCTCCTGGCTTCCCAACAAAGAGCACCCTCTCCCCTAAGGTCCCCATGCAACGCAGGTTCCCTCCGGCCTTCTCATATCAGAGGATCCCCTCACTGAAACTCTCATCCAATGAGGGTTCCCTCCCGCCTTCCCAACAGAAAGCACCCTCCCCTCAAAGCCCCATGCAACGGGGGTTCCCTCCTGCCTTCTCAAATCAGAGGATCCCCTCACTGAAATTCTCATCCAATAAGGGTTCCCTCCCGCCTTCCCAACAAAAAGCACCCTCCCCTCAAAGCCCCATGCAACGGGGGTTCCCTCCTGCCTCCTTCCTAACTCGGAGGATCCTTTCATTGAAATGCTCATCCAATGAGGGTTCCCCTCCGACCTTCTCAACTCGGGGGATCCATTCATTGAAGACCCCGTGCAAAGCAGGTTCCCTCCGGCCTTCCCAACTCAGGGAATCCATTCACTGAAGTCCCCGAGCAAGGCAGGTCCTCTTCTGCCTTCCCAACGAAGACCACCCTCACCTTAAAGTCCCCATGCAAAGCGGGTTCCCTCCTGCCTCCTTCCCAACTCGGGGGATCCATTCATTGAAGACCTCGTGCAAAGCAGGTTCCCTTCGGCCTTCCCAACGAAGAGCACCCTCCTCTGAAAGTCCCCATGCAATGAGGGTTCCCTCCTGCCTTCCCAACAAAGAGCACCCTCCCCCCTAAGGTCCCCATGCAACGCAGGTTCCCTCCGGCCTTCTCAAATCAGAAGATCCCCTCACTAAAATTCTCATCCAATGAGGGTTCCCTCCTGCCTTCCCAATAAAGAGCACCCTCCCCCCTAAGGTCCCCATGCAACGCGGATTCCCTCCGGCCTTCTCAAATCAGAGGATCCCCTCACTGAAATTCTCATCCAATAAGGGTTCCCTCCCGCCTTCCCAACAAAAAGCACCCTCCCCTCAAAGCCCCATGCAACGGGGGTTCCCTCCTGCCTCCTTCAAAACTCGGAGGATCCCTTCCTTGAAATGCTCATGCAATGAGGGTTCCCTCCTGGCTTCCCAACAAAGAGCATCCTCCTCTGAAAGTTCCCATGCAGAGCGGGTTCCCTCCTGCCTCCTTCCTAACTCGGAGGATCCTTTCATTCAAATGCTCATCCAATGAGAGTTTCCCTCCGACCTTGAAGACCCCGTGCAAAGCAGGTTCCCTCCGGCCTTCCCAACTCAGGGATCCATTCATTGAAGACCCCGTGCAAAGCAGGTTCCCTCCGGCCTTCCCAATTCGGGGGATCCATTCACTGAAGACCCGTGCAAAGCAGGTTCCCTTCGGCCTTCCCAACGAAGAGCACCCTCCTCTGAACCCAGCCGAATTTAGCAAAAGAGCTGAGAATTAACTGTAGTAAACTGTTCAGAAGCAATTCGCTCGTCATTATTACGCACGAATGGTTCGTCTGAATTTTCATCTGTGCTTTATGCTACAATGATGAGGGGGCCCCTATCTAGTTCCGCGTTGGAGGTAAGCAAAAGTACCACGTTAGTGGTACTCTTCTCCACAACTCTAGCATCATTATTTATTGACACTTTTTGAGGAAACACTCCGCTCGTGCAAGAACCATCCCTCCGTTTTCGATTCGAGCGATATGCTTCGGCTAATGCAGGCGGCCGAGAGAGCTAGATACGGTGGTGTCATGGAAATCACGGAGGCGCTTCGCATGCTCGTCGAGACAGTGATTTCGCAAAATGTGAAAGTATGTTTGTGAAGTGTAAACGATGCGGGCATGTGCCAGCCTCATTCTAACATACCTTCCCACCGTTTTTCTCATTCTCGTAGAATCCTTGCTATTGCAGGAGAATTTGTTGCTGATACAATTGAGAGATTTGGAAAACGGAGTGTTGCGTTTACGTGGGGCAGTATGCAGGTTAAAGAATGGAAGCACCTATGAAGTATCTCTCAGATACGAAAATATCACTCGTACATATCTGACAAACGTTGGAGGGCATTTTAAGGTAGGCTTGATAAACAGAGAGCGCCAATCACACATGCTCTCTGTACATCCCTTGTATTGTACTGAGCGCACCTTAATAATTTTCCAGGAAATCGATCTGAAGGATGAGCTGTGTCGTTATAAAGCTACCGGCAGAGCAAAAAAGTCTGTGTCCGCAACAGTTATCGATTTCTACGACATATTTTCAAACAGGTGTGCACCTAAATCCAATTAGTGATGACTGGGATAACTATTGAAATTACCTGTTGCAGCTTTGTTTTGACCCAAGCGATATCTGGTCATATGCTGTTCGTATAAATGGCACTTTTTTGTGCACGTATAATGCAGTAAAAGAAAAAATGCTTCAGACTTCACTCTCGATGCCTTGGGTCTTGCTCGACCAGAATTGTCCTCCTCGGCTAACGTGCAGCAATTCCGTGGAACCAATAATAGGTGTCAAACGTTTAATGTCCCCCTGTTTAATTTCCAAGTTTGGACTACTTTTCTTTTTAGCTTCTGGCTCTCTCTTGGAGCTTGCGATGAAATCCGCGAAGAGAAATTCAAATCATTGATGGAAGCTAAAGCAACTTTCACAGTGGATTCAAGGGTGGCCATGGCAGAAGCCTTGTATGTTATCGTGGTATAACACTTTCTATTAATTGACTTACGACGAAGTACAGGTTGGAACGACGTCCATCAGCGACACTGACTATTGATTTTCAGGGAGGACCTCCGCTCATACCGTTTTTTTAACGGTGCACTTATACCACCTAAGGTAAATTCAGTGTTGACACTACTTTACCACAGTTGTGAAGAACATCTGTTGCAGAAGAACGGCAAAATTGAGATCGGCTTAGGGCGTTCTGATAAGAAAAGGATGTCGGCTGAAGAATGGATTGCAGCGGTAGGAAATGGGACGGATGAATGCTGAAGTTGTTGTGATTATCATTTAGAATTTAGTAATCGTGGTCAAGCGTGCTAATGATATAAATTGGCGTTTGAGTTGTTTGCCGGTTTTTTTTGCTGTTCCACTAGCCCAAGGGTTGCGCTGATTCACCTCGGCTATGACGCATGCGTTCATTCCTCCGCATTTGTCCTTTTTCTCTGGTCCGATGTAGTCGACGAAAACACGTAAAAAACTCTCTTTAATCATTAATACTTCCGTAATCTCCTTGCTAGGTAAGACGTGCGCATAGATATGGTTAACGAATGTGACGCCCACTAACGACCCCCTCCCTCCTGATTGATTTATCAGAACAGGCTTGACCCTGGTTGTGTTGGTGATTGAGGCTCACTGTGAATATTTTGTGTTAACGGGGTTATGTCTGTCATTTGTTATGTATGTCATGTTTTGAGAAATTTTTTTGATGTTTCTGAATCTTAAATTTTGCTTCATATGAGATTTTTCTGGTGTAGCTATGTTGTGCGAGTAAAATCTCTTTAGGCACACGATTTTTTTTTGAGAGTTTGTTATGTATGGCATGTTCTGTGAATTTTTTTGATGCCCTTTCGAAATCTTTCTGTATCAGTCTTTCTGATTCTCTAATTTTGCTTCATGTCAGATTGGTCTGCTGTAGAATAGAATAAAAGTATGTAGTCCGAATACAATCTCCTCAGCTACAGCTTGTTTTTTTAGAGTATTATGCAGCAAGAGTGTGTGGATTCCGAAAAAAAACCAGTCATGTACCGATAACATCCACTACAGTGGAAAACAACGACTCTTAGGCAGGCCAAGTACCGTACAAGTGACTCGTAAGTACGAGTTATGAGGTCTCGTAAAAAAATTGCCGTTGATGTTGAGACGTTTTCATGAACTTCATAATTTTACCCAAAACCTCCGCCGGTCCATCATACACACGCATGCAAAATTTGGTCCAGATCGGTTCCCTTTCCGCGTTTTCATTCATTACATACACACATACTCACATAAAACTTTCACTTTTACATATACAAATGTTGAGATTTCGAGCACTTTCCCTATTTTCAGGGTAGACATTCCGCGGAGCTTGTTCGGAAGTTCCGCGGAGCTTGTTCGGAAGTTCCGCGGAGCTTGCTCGGAAGTTCCGCGGAGCTTGCTCGGAAGTTCCGCGGAGCTTGCTCGGAAGTTACGCGGAGCTTGTTCGGAAGTTCCGCGGAGATTGTTCGGAAGTTCCGCGGAGCTTGTTCGGAAGTTCCGCGGAGCATGTTCGGAAGTTCCGCGGAGCTTGTTCGGAAGTTCCGCGGAGCTTGTTCGGAAGTTCCGCGGAGCTTGTTCGGAAGTTCCGCGGAGCTTGCTCGGAAGTTCCGCGGAGCTTGTTCGGAACTTTCGCGGAGCTTGTTCGGAACTTTCGCGGAGCTTGTTCGGAACTTCCGCGGAGCTTGTTCGGAAGTTCCGCGGAGCTTGTTCGGAAGTTACGCGGAGCTTGTTCGGAAGTTCCGCGGAGCTTGTTCGGAAGTTCCGCGGAGCTTGTTCGGAAGTTCCGCGGAGCTTGTTCGGAAGTTCCGCGGAGCTTGTTCGGAACTTTCGCGGAGCTTGTTCGGAAAGTTCCGCGGAGCTTGTTCGGAAGTTCCGCGGAGCTTGTTCGGAAGTTCCGCGGAGCTTGTTCGGAACTTTCGCGGAGCTTGTTCGGAACTTCCGCGGAGCTTGTTCGGAAGTTCCGCGGAGCTTGTGTTCGGAAGTTCCACGGAGCTTGTTCGGAAGTTCCGCGGAGCTTGTTCGGAAGTTCCGCGGAGCTTGCTCGGAAGTTCCGCGGAGCTTGCTCGGAAGTTCCGCGGAGCTTGCTCGGAACTTTCGCGGAGCTTGTTCGGAACTTCCGCGGAGCTTGTTCGGAAGTTCCGCGGAGCTTGTTCGGAAGTTCCGCGGAGCTTGTTTGGAAGTTCTGCGGAGCTTGTTCGGAAGTTCCGCGGAGCTTGCTCGGAAGTTCCGAAAGTTTGTCTGGGAAAGTCCCCATGCGCGGGTTCCGTCCTGCCTCCTTCCTAACTCGGAGGATCCCTTCATTGAAATGCTCATCCAATGAGGGATGATGTAAGATTTGTAAAATAATGGGGTCTTCAGTATGAATGTGTCGGAACAAAGCAAAAAGTGATTTCATTGCTGTTGTAGTCATCCTGTTTATGTGACTGGTGAACTTAAGAGAATCACTGACTTGTACTCCTAGGTCGCGAATCTCATTCCTATAGTCGAATGTATATCAAGAATGATCAATATCAGTTCCCGAACCAATAAAAAGAGAATGGCTTTTAGACATGTTAACTTTGAGTCCTCACTCGTCAGCCTACCACAGCATTCTGGAGATTGACTCTCGGAAAGCGTTCTGAACGACATTTTTATCGAACTCATCATATGAGGCATACACCTTGAAATGGTCAGCATACGCTGCAACTTTTATTCCGGCATCGGTTTGAAGGCACGCTACAAGGTCTGATGTGTTTATGTTAAATAGGATCGGTGAGAGAACGCTACCCTGTGGAACCTCAGATAATGCTGCTTTGTGGCCGGATAGAGCTCGATCGAATTTGACTATAAAAGATCTATCCGAAAGATATGACTCGAACCATCGAAGGAGGTTACCTCTTATCCCGATGCTCTCTAACTTGGAAATCATGCTGAGATGACCTATCGAGTCAGATGCCTTACTTAGATCAAAATAGATAACATCGGTCTTTTTGTTTTCATTAAGTGCTGAAAACCAATCATGTGAGCATTCTAATAGTTGTGTTTGTGTGGAGCACTGCAAGGAAAAACCGTGTTGCTCTACTGGAATTACACGTATTTTTGACGACAATTCTATCAGCCGTTGTGAAATTATTTTTTCCCCAGAATTTTACGAGGAGTTGGAAGTATGCTGATGGGTCTGAAGTCAGAGAGTTGGGAAGCGGAACTTATCTTGGAAATAGGGGTGACAACAACTGATTTCCATAACATTGGAACCTGTGAAGTTATCATGGATATGTTGAAGATGTGGGTCAGAGGTATTGCTAGCTCATTTGCAAAAAAAAATTCAAAAAGATTTATGGGATACCATCTGAAGTGAGGGAAAGCGAAGCCTTCACCGACTTTAAATATTTTCGCACTACGTTACTGTCAATTGTCGGCAAAGAAAGGCAAGACGAAACTGCGGATCCGATAAGAGGACATGATGTTTGTGGGTATCCGAATACCGTAAAGAAGTACTCCGCCAGCGCGTCTGCCTTCTCTTGAGATGAGTAGAAATTTTTTCGCTGGCCGTCATTGAGGCAGGGAGCACAACTTTTGTTTGATATGCGCTGTTTGCAGTGGCGGACGCAGAAAGTGGGCGGGGGGGGGGGGGAGGCGTGGGGAGAAAGTGGGGTCTCCGCCGCTTTGGGAACCCAGATGGAAAATAAAATTAATAAAAATATTAATTATAATAATAAATAATGAATGAAAATTATCAATTAAAAATAATCAATTAAATCAATTACCAATTTATCAATCAATCAATCTATTAATTTATCGATTAAAAATAATAATAAAAATAAGCAATTAAAAATAAACTAATACAAGATTTTTATTTGTATTGTAAAGTAATTTCGAAAATTTGGCGACTCATTCTCGGGGGGGGGGGCCACCCTGCGTCCGCCACTGGCTGTTTGATATAAGAGAATGTGGTGGTTGCAGCCCACCCATGCGATCATTTGAGGGTATAAACACTTAGATAGACTTCTGTTAGGATTTTCGAGTTTTTAGGAGATTTTAATCTAATTGAACTTGCAATATATTATACAATATCATTGAATTTGATCCATTCAAATGAGCAATCAATTGATTCCGTCTCCCGAACAATTAGTCATAATCCACTTTATCAATTTTCTCATGAAGGATTTTGTTTCAGAGTTCCTCAGGTCTAATCTTTCTCGAGCATATATTGCAACATAAAGATACCCAGTTGTGTACTTTCCTCTAGATGTTGTACTTCTTACATTTTTTTTGGGGCTAGATTCCAAACTTATACACAGCAACATCAGAACCAAACAGTGTTTGTAGCTGTCTTGCTTACACCTATTGGCTTCAAAACGCATTCCAATGTTTTGCGAGGAATTGCGTCGATGAGAAGTTTTCCATGAAATCTTTGCTTTTCTTCTCGTTTGTAAAGTCAATACAGGTAGGAATTTGGCTCGAAATAAATTAAATATTGTCGAAACTATCCCTTACATTCAAGTTTGGAGACAAAGCTCTGTTTATAAATTTGGCGGGAAAACATGCATATCTGTACATTTTCCATTTGATAATTTTGCTTAGCGATACATCTTCCTCATGGGATCGTCTGCTGATCCATTCTACGGAAGTAGGCAAGGCGGTTAGCGTGTTTGTGTGCACACTTCACGGAGTGAGATATTGGCTTCACATGGATGACGCTTTTGATACGGCAGGGGGGTGGGCCGCATCTACCCGTACTTGAGCGGATGTGCAGGTGTGCGCAACACGGCGGATACATCGAGTGGAACAGCGGCCGTCGTCTAAAAGAAGTGGGGTCTTCGCCATTTTGGGGACCCAGAAAATAAAATTTAAAAAATATCAATTATAATAATAAATAATAAATAAAAATTATATTAAAAATGGTAATAAAAATAAACAATTGAAAATAAACTAATACAAGATTTTTAATTTCGACCCCCCCCCGTGCGTCCGCCACTAAACCATCGACGCTGAGTCAATAAGGATGAGCAGCCTCAGCCACAGCCGAAGATGGGTGATCACCCTCTGAAGGCTGTGGTCGCTGCTTGGTGTGACAGCAAAGACGTCGTCCATTATACGCTACTGCCACGCGACACTGCCCTCACCGTAGACCTGTGTTATCAGCAGCCGAATAGATTGGCAGCAAAAATAAGAGAAAAGAGTCCGATTCACGGCAGGATCCGATTTCCATACGACGACGCTCGCCCACACATTGAAAGTGTCTCTCCAGAAGTTACCCGGCTTTGAATGGAAATTGATGATTTACCGAATTATTTTCGTTCAAAAACCCCTATGTAAAAACAGCGGAAACTCATGGAACAACCTGATATTATTACTGGACGAGTATCGGATTCTATAACGGGTGAAAAAACGGACAAGGAATAGCTACGGATGAATTTTTAACGGATTTTCATGCGTTATAGATTTGATTTGAATGATAAGAAGAGCTTCTGGATGCGACTCTATTTGATTGAAAAGGAGCATTTTTGTTTTTCTTTTCTCTCCGACATAACTGAATTTAAAATTTGATTTTTCTCAAAGCGTCAATCAATAAATTTTCCTTCGAACATTATTTCTCATTTTCTAATCCTTTGATCCTGTCTATTCTAATTCTCATTCAAAATGTAGTGGCGATCCATGTGGTGAAGAATTACTGGAAGGGGCGCCTTTCGTTGGCATAGCATGTCCAGCGGAGAATTCCTAGGACGAGAATAGCCTGCCAGGGATGTGGGCGGGGCTTGGCGCCGAAATTTTGAATGCCATGGATTTCGTCGAAGCTGACATTATTCGAGAGATCATGTTGAAACAAAAGGAATGGTGTATTCAAAATTTCTCGGCAGATTCTACCTACTGTGAACGAATAAATGGAAATATCAAGCACTTGTGAAAAGTTTCCAAATTCGGACCCCACGATTTTGGCTTCAGCTAGTGTTCGTAACAAACTCCGTTTGCTGCGCTTGATGCATTGAAAGTGTACAACGTTCTATAGTGACTGTGCTTCATTCCATAACCGTTGCGGTGCACTTAAACATTGTAGCACCATAAAGTGCACGTCAAAACTTTACGCCCACCCTAAAAATTTGTCGTTTCGGGCAAGGATCGAGATTTCTCGAGTAATGGCGTTCACTATCGTTTTCAGCGTGCTTGAAAACCGTGGAAACTTCCACCATTTCTTTTCTAGGTGGTCCTCTAATTTTTTTATTCGTTTTTGAAAGGAAAATGTGGCGGTTCAAAACTTTACGCCCACCCTTGAAAATGTCGATTACCGAGGATACGAATTGCGAACAAGCAGGCAAATGATACGAACTGATGTAGTAGCGCTCAAAAAGACCTTAGGAAACCTTACAAAGTACTCAAAATCAATGCCAAAGGTATTTCAGCTGTAACTGACTGAGCAAACTCTCTCCCGAACAAGTGTGAACAAAACAAAATTTTTTAAAGACCTTGGGTGGTATACTTGCAACCGAATCGAATAATTATTCGGTTATTCGAATATGTTATTCGAATCGAATCATTCGAAAATTCGAATATTCGAAATTTTCGATTTTCGAATGTATTCGAAATTCGAATATTCGAAAAAGTCAACATTCGAATATATTCGATTATTCGAATGTTCGAAACCCCCATTATTCGAATGCGTCACCCAAATTTTCGATATTCTAATCACACGAAATGGATCGGAGACTTTTGTCTTGTTCTGGCTTAGTTTTGTATCGGAAGAAGGCATCCTAGTGTACAGAGTAGTCCTACGGCGATTTCCTTTCGGGCAACTTGCAGCAGCTTTTAGTCATCCATTATGCTCTCAATGAAGAGTTGAAGAGGATTATTGGATGTTGACATAAGTCCTTGCGATTTCTTTCGGACGCAATTTTTTTCGTACCAGTACCATTCTTTCACAAAGTGATTGCAATCGTACGGGAGCGCTTTTCTTTTTCTGCACTTCTGTCATCATGAGGTCTTCCAAAAATGTTAAATTACCAAGTTTTCACGCTTAGGGAGGAAAATGCCAAGTTGAAAAAAGAAACAGAAAGCATGCGATGGTGCGCCAACGCGTAGGTTCGCTGGAACTTAAACGTGAAAGAACACTATGAGCCAAGTTCTCGGAATGCAGCTTTGATGATCTTGGCCGAGTGGCACATGAGGTTACCAACGGGTAGGATTTTTAGCCGATCCGATTGGATTTTTTGAGCGGACGGCTCAATAACTCCATTTGAATAGTGCCTCTGAGAAGTGCGGTGCCCGTCTAGACCATGCAATTCCTCTCAAGTTATCCCCACGCCTTCATGGAAGAAATTTGGCTGATCCTGATGGCATCTCTGAGACAAATGTGGAGAAAAATATGTCTCTTGTTATGAGGCAGTCGATGAGTGACTGTTTCAAACACAACTCGCATAAGTAGTTTGAGGAGTTTTGGTGCTCTTTTGAACTTTTTTACTGAATGCTAGGAGAAGCAGTGTCGATGAAGCTGTTTTTCATGCACTCAACGCTCAACCTCGTAGTGCCGAACCTGAAGCAAATTGTTTAGCAACAATCGGTTGTAACATTCTTGTAGAGCAAGACTAGTGCTTTCGAATCGTTATGTCTCATAGCCAAAAGGTGAAAAAAAACAGTGAGCGTCGATGGCAGTGCGTTTTCCCCGGATATGGCATGTCGCGCAGCCGTCTCGCCCGCTCTGGAGTCGCCACTATAGTGACAAATCAGAGTATTAATGGTAGTTTTTGAATCACATCTGATGTTAACTATCAAGAAAACTGGGCCGCATGCTTTCCGAGTGCGCGAAAAGCGCACCACCATCGACGCTCACTCTGAGCGGTGAAAACTGCAACTGAAAAAAAGCGCAAAGACTTATAGCAACACCCACTACTTTGCTTTTTCTTTTCTTGATACTCAATTTTTTTCCAAAATTTAATTTTTGGTTCGTTTTCTGGATTCATTTGCTTGGACTAGTTGAAGTCACGTGAAATTTTGGTTCTTGAGTTGATTTGTTTGGATTACGTGATGGTCTCTTGCCGGTTTTTTGCGACAATAAATTTGAAGGTGGTAGCAAAAGGTGTTACGGATTGCTAGAGTCTTGAGTCTATCTAACATTTCAGTCTAGGACCTTCATTCGAATGATTTATTCGAATAATTTATTCGAATAACTATTCGAAATTCGAATATTCGAAATTTCCGTTTTTCGAATATATTCGAAATTCGGATATTCGAAAAAGTCAATTTTCGAATATATTCGATTATTCGAATATTCGAAATTTTCTCAAAAATGTGCAAGTATATTGGGTGGTCGCAGACACTCAGCCAATATTTCCTTGAATAATCTTAATACGTATAGATGGAAAAGATCTTAATACGTATAGATGGAAAAGACACTAGAACACATTTTAAGGTCGACACGACTGCCACATCATCCGTCTGATCCTTCTCCTTCACAGTGTCGACCGAGAAAATCCGCACTAAATTCCCGCTAACTGTTTTCAAATTGACTATTCTCTTCGCATATCAGCATTTGAGGACATTTGAATCAAGAAGACAATGCCTGTTTTCCGGCAGACACCACACCACCCTTGGGGTCGAATGATTTTACTAGGCACAACATGAAGAGCTTGTAGGCTTGAGCGGCATTTTTCATAGTGTTTATTAATATACAAGATTTCACTCATAACTTTGAATGCGCTGTTCATTCATGAGAATAGAAGACAGGCAACGCCCTTGCTGGCGAATCTTGCATTGCTGTAGGGATTTATGAGGAAAATGAGAGGTTTCTTGTTTGCCGCAACTTTGGCGGTTGCATATCGATGGTCAGGACAGACCACTAACTTCGGAATTGCACACACGGGATTGGACTCAGCGATTCATAGCAGTACTCCGTAGAGGCATTTGCTCTCATATTTCCTTGGCACAGCGTCCACAACTCCCTCAGGATCACGACTTGGGGCACCTTTCTCGGCCGACACTGCAGAGGAGGAGGACCAGATGGATAATATGGCCGTCGTGTCGATCTTGAAATGTATTCTAGTGGTCCATTTATACGTATTAGGATTATTCATGGAAATACCGGCTAAGTGTCTACGACCGCCCAAAGTCTTTAAAAATTTTCGTTTTGTTTACACTTGTTCGGGAGAGAGTTTGCTCAAACAGTGACAGGCAAAAAACTTTTGGCATTGATTTTGAATGCTCTGTGAGGTTTCCTAAGGTCTCCTTGAGCGCTACTACATCAATTCGTATCATTGCCCTGCTTGCTCGCAATTCCTTTCCTCCGTAAACGACATTTTCAAGGGTGGGCGTAAAGTTTTGAACCGCCGCATTTTCTTTTCAAAAACGAATGAAAAAAATTAGAGGATCACCTAGAAGAGACTTTGTGAAAGCTTCCGGGGTTTTCAAGCACGCTAAAAACGATAGTGAACACCATTACTCGAGAAAGCTTGATATCACAAAGTAGCCTTTTTCAGTCTCAGGAAACACTGGGTCTATTCTAGCAGTGTAAGACTCTGACAGCATCTGAAACTTACAGCTTATTTGCAGAATCATCAGAGGGAATTTCCTTAACTAGACGAGCGATGCGTTTCTGAGTGGTGAAAAACAGCCTCTCGAAAAAAATTAAAGAATTCCGAAGTATCGGTAATGTATCTGAAAGGTGTACCAAAATGCTCGTGATGAGCTCTCGTGATAGCTCTCGCTTATGGAAGTATAACTTTTACTTTACGTTCCTGACATAATATACAGACCAAGTAGCACATATCCTTAGGATGCAATTATCGCAGAGTCTCGCTCGCTAATTCGTACCCGCAGGTACTTTGAGAAGTAGACACTTTTCGAGCGAAAATTTGAAGACGATGTTAGGCTCATTTTGTAGATCTCGTTTAAGCAAATCAATTGGTGGGCAGAACTTCTGATAAGGAGCAAAACGAACTGCGTTATGAAGAAAAAACGAAAAAAACGCGAATTAGCGTTTTTTTCGTTTTCTGTCCAACAGTTAAAGTGGTTGCTATACTAGTACATATTCTCTACGCGTAATTGATTTCTTAAATGCAGCATTCACGGAAATTTTCACTTTTAAAGTCGCTTTGCCGCCCACTTGCAACGATATTTCCGTCAGTGCAGATGTTAGTGTAGACGCTTTGGTGTCCATTCACGTAAGCCCACCCGCCCGATCTCGCTTGCCGGAGGACCCACGGACGTCCAGATCGTCCGTCCGTCGTCCGGATCGTTTTACGCACGTGATTCAACTCCATGAAAGACATCACCCAATCTTTGCGGATTTCTCGCGCGTTTTGCGCTATTTCACTATCCGAAATGATTTCTACGTCCCCTTCAACAATACTGCATGACGAAATTCCCGAAATGAACATCTTCGTAAGTGCTGCCTTTATGTTGCAGTGACTACGCACTGAACATGCACGCACGTGCACTTCACGTGCGGTGTTCGCTTAACAGAGGTGTTGTGGTCCATTTTTACTCCAACCAGGAGTACTCGATAACTCATCGCGAAAGTACATGTTGTGCGCATTCAACATTCGCAGTGGAGTATGATACTATGTATGTTCAATGAACTGACCGCATGCTTCCTTATCTTGGCATGTTTGGCATCCAGAGAATCCCCCTCGGTTCTGTGGCAATGTCCAACTATGGTTGTGTGCATGATCAGGTGTTTTTCTCGTATATTTTGATAATTTAGAAATATTAGTAGTATACCAGTAAGAAATGCTCAGTTCATGTCCTCACGACAGAACAAGTACACGCGAGTAATAAGCGTCAACAAGCGTTTCATATGAGATGTGTCCTACGATTTCTGACCAGTAATCGCAGGATAGTGATAGCGTGTGCCTTTCAAAGAACAGGCGTATTCCGCACTCCATTGGATTATATATTACGATGAATTATAACAATGGTTATAACTTTGATTCTTGATTCTTGGTTGACAACCATCGGAACAGTGGAGATACCGCGCTCGCCCTCCCTCCCTCCCTCCCCCCCCCCCCCAGCCGCTCCTGCTGCCTGTCTTAAAATTAGAAACGTCACCTTTGAAAGTGGTTTGATGGTTTGACCTTAACATTTGCGTCGATGTCGGTGATCCCTGAAAGAGAGCAAATCACGTGGCATCCATTTGTTTTCGACGGAACAAAGTCTGTTTCGGAGTTCCTATCATTGGACCACTGCAGTGAAAGCAGTGTGATAAACTAATGGATGCTGTTCTAGACTGAAAAACAGCCAGCCAGCTCTCTTAACCTACTGTTTTCATACTTCATTTCCATCAGGTGACTTGAAGTGTGGAAATGCTTGCAGTGAGAGTACGTCGCACCACTATAAATTAAATCATAAGGAGCAACTCTTAAACGAAGTGGTGTAATATTGGCGGCACCATGGTATTATTATGACGATAGTCGTATGTCGCCGGTCGCGACATCAACCTTGTTTTGCTTGATAAACATCAGACATCAGAATGTGAAAGAAATCAAAATCTGAGACACTGACTGATGATCTCTTGGTCGCTTGATCCGCTATCTCTCTGGGAGGGCCGACCAGTCTGCTGGGGGATTCCCCGAGATGAGTGTCACATGACAGCGTGCTAATGTCTCTACACAGCGACTCCAGCTACAGCCATAAATAATTTCAAACATACAAGAAGCCAAGAAAGTAGTGCAGAACAGTGTGTTGGGCTGTATCGCCTAGATTCACCTATGCTTTTAAAAGAAATACCTTAGCATTACCATACACATAAATTGTCATCAGAGGGACGCCATGTCCCACCAGTCCAAAATAAAAATCGGTAAGAATTTTAGAAAACTGAAAAAAATTCCTCGACCACACTGGTTTTTGCAAGCAATCGCTGCAACTACTGCTCCGACTCCAACTACAACCCTACACACTGTTCTGCACTACTTTCTTGGCTTCTTGGGTGTTTGAAATTATTTATCGCTGTAGTTGTATTCGCTGTGTAGAGACATTCGCACGCTGTCATGTGACACTCATTCGGGGAATCCCCCAGCGGATTGGTCGGTCCTCCCAGAGAGAAAGCGGATCAAGCGACCAAGAGATCATCGGTCAGAGTCTCAAATTTTGATTACCTTCATCATAGGTGTAGGCTATAACCAGGATTCCCACAGTAATGGCTTTTGGGCAGTGCAGTAAACGTTTGTTTGTTTTCCAATCATGCACTGATGGGCAAACAGTAATGGCGAACAGCAGATAATGTAGCGAGTTCGCCAGTTCCGTGTCGCACCCTGGAAAGAAGTGGTTTTGGAAGGGATGGGCTGGCAAGCGAAAGCATTGCTTTAACTACGTAAAGCTTCCACTCATTCCAGCGATGTTAAAAAGGTAACGCAATCGCTAGCTGCAGCACTTACAAGACGAAGCGTTACAACTTAGCGAGCAGAAAGGCTGCAAATTTCGTTCTTTCTTTGTCCATATGTACCCTCCGTCATCGTATAGGTTAGAAGTTCAAATCTTTAGAGACTTGTAGATACTCAAGCCGAAGTGGTTCAGCTTATAACTGTCTCTTTCTTTTTATTTTCGAGAGAGAAAAATTCATTAGGAAGGAGATCTGTGAACTTGTACGTGTCACAATGGCCAAAAGAATGACTTACATCACTTGGGTTGCAACAACAATTGAACTTACTGCAATAATAACGACTCGTTCATACTGGAAAACCAGCCCTCATGAGTCGTTGACCCTCACCTGCAGAGATTGCTGGGGTTGAATACAACTTTATGCTTCCGTAGGCCTTTTTTTCATTCTGGCTAGATCGTTTCATTCTATTTCGGGGAAAGTGTTGCTCCTGATGGAGGTCGGTCGGCCGAACTGAGCATCGGAATCTTGTCGAACTCTTTAAAAATTACAGCTGACCGTGGTGCACCCAGTGGTACGTATCACGGGACGACAGCATTCAATATTTTCTTGCTTTAGTAGTAAGACTCAATTAAGAATTTTGGAAGCTGGTAAATATGTTGCACGCATGCCAGAATGTCACCATGGATTTTAAACAAAATTCAAGGATCTTGCTGAAATACGTTATGCCGAATTGGAAAACACTCTCTGGGACATCACACTACCCACACTACATAGTAGGATATCGTATTCCGATTATATAAAAACGAAATAACTCTGTTAAAATTAAGTAAATTAAGATTAACAATGCGACTATAGTACAAGAGCCATTGGGTGAAGTGATTATTGTCGATTGTGCATAGAGCAACGAGTCACCCGCGTTCTTGCTAGAGGTCGTCTCACGCATTTCGAATCATCCTGCTCCATTGAATTCGGGGCTATAAAGGTTTGCCATGTGCAGACTTATGTTCTAGCGCATCTTCCTGTCCTTTAACCGCTACAGGTTTGAAAAGCGTCTTCCTTCTTGAAATGGAAAGGGTTCCAGAGTTCCATTGCACTGGTTGTCCAATATTGCTTGCACCACTACCAGCTGTAATATTTGGAATTACAAAGACGTACATTCCATCCAAACTGGATAGATTTGCGGTGATTTGGGGAGCAGAAATGGCTCTGGAAAAGAAGGGAGAGGTTTGAGCTTAATGGCCAAATACCCTAAAAAGTGGTAGCTTAAAGTGGCCCCATACAAGTCTGATCGATGTCAATCAGTGATCCGTGAAAGCTCATCTTCAAACAGATACAGTCAAAAGCACTGCAAGAACTTGTTTACGTAGGATTCCCATCATAAAAGCTTTTCCTGTGAGCGTTTGCACTATATGCCAACTTGAAACATTGGCACAAGTCAGTAAAATGCTCTTTTTGATTAATTTGTAAAAGAATTACGGTAGTTTCAATTTCAATCCGCCTGTGTTTCCACTAATTACCCTTAGAATATCAGTTTGGCAGCTTCACAACCTTCCCCTAAAATTTTAGTTTCTCATATCTGTTCTCTCGGAACTTATGGATGAAAAACTAAAGCTGCAATCTTTCTGCTAATTACAATGTTTATTCAATATACAGGTAATAATGTCATGTGACCAATGATTGACAGCTAATGAAAAATAAATCGTTGAAATTCGAGTAAAACACAGGCAATATTAACCAACCAATTGAAGAGGATCAAACCCGAAATCACTCACAACTGTGCATATGCGATGAAAAAAAGTAGAACTCTGACTATTCAACTCCTGAATAATGGTCTTTCAAGTAAGTGTTTTCGATCCGAATTTCGTTTCTTGTGAAAGAGGTGTAGCGGACAACTTAATAACTGCGTTTTTTCTCGCTGATATCGGTACCAGCAAGAATTCCATATCTTCTCCCGCGAAGTCTTCTTCTCTACACAATTCGCTCACCTCGTTTTTCTCAGAAGGAACTCGTCCGCGAACTCAAAATATACATGCATTAGCGAGGTAAATGAGTTCGAGTCATTCCGCTCTACTCTTGAGTGAATTCTTCCTCCTGTGCCGCTGCAGAACACAGCCTGAGATGTAACGATGGTATCATAATATGTAATAAGATAATTTCTAGTACCGGCAGAGATATTCTATTGTCGTAGTATCCATAGAGCCTATCGATCAGCTGTTTCCGCGTCATTCACAGCGGTCATCTGAGTGGACTGTGTCTAGGTAGCGACGATCTGATTGCGTCAACGTTGAGCAATAATCAGCCAAGGCCACGCCTACACGGTGGGAAAGGGTATAAAAGCCTGACGAGGTGCATAGGTCTTCCACCTGGCGTATTCAACAGCTGTTTCTTCAATATGTGTGGAATCTTTGCTGTCTGTCATCAAGGATGTGTTAAACGATTCGATGTTGAGAAAGCGAGGCAGTTGTCCAAGTAAGAACACAGATACAGTTCCAGCTTTTGCGATTATCCTGCTACCATTTTCATCCATATAATTAATCGTTTTTAAGGAGACAATCTCATCGTGGACCAGACTGCAGTGGCTACTACTGTGACCCATCCACAGGTGATATCTTGTGTCATGAGCGGTTAGCCATCATGGATCTGGGAATTACTCAGCCAATTTCTGGTACCCTTCCAAATCACCAGGTGCATAATAGGTCGTTCTTTGCAAATATTCTGGGATATTTATGCGATATCAGCTCATAGTCGACCGCTAACGCCCTCTTTTTTAGGTCATTCACAACGGAGAGATCTACAACCACGAAAGCCTTAGGAAAAATGAATTGACGGGAATGAAGCTGCACACCAACTGCGATTCTGAGGTGATTTGTTGTGATTTTGAACTCTAAGAAAGGATGGATTGCAATTAATTTCACGTTGTGCCCTCTGCCAGTAGTGTGCTGCAAGTCGCAACATTCACCGTTCGAGGTCGTAGCACACCTGTGGACCCACTTACTGCTTGATTTATTACTATTATTGGTAGTTCGCCCTAATAGAACATGGCTGTGTTGCAAAGCGAACCTAGATCAATGAAGTGAGGCACTTATATCTATTCAGGATGCACTCAACACTTTTCATTTTTCTCCTATCTCTGGCTCCTTTCTGCTGTTAACCATATTTGTATCAACTGTGATGCATAACTGGATATGTATCCCAACTAATAATGTTATAGGTCATCATTTTCCTCTATGAGAAGTACCAAGACGGTTCCATGTGCAACATGCTCGATGGGGTGTTCGCTTTCGCTTTGTGTTTCGAGGGCGAATTCTTTGCTGCGAGAGATCCCCTCGGGGTCAAACAGATGTACTACGGCATAGACGAGTTTGGCCGATATTTCTTCAGGTAATCTGACCTCTTCCCATCTAATCATTATTATCTGACGATAAGACTTCTCACCACAGAAGGGTGTTCACATCATGAGTTGTTTACCCTTCCACTCACCACCTGTTCTCGGTACTATCAAAACAAAGGCATTTGAGTGCAGACGACAGGATACGCATGCGCACATTCCCACCAAAACACTCCATAAATATTGCTATGTTCTTTCTTCTGCGGGGGGGGGGGGGTTAACGGACCTATCAGACATACCTATTCGTACATTTACACACCTATTTTGTAGAGAAATCGCTATTGTTGGGCGGTAGAGTAAAGCAAAGAAATGCTCTGCTTATGTAACGATGTTCCCATCATGCAGCGTGCAAAACAAGTTACATCTACACTTTCACTTTTGTGGAATCTGGCAGAATCCTCTTATATAAATCATGGTAGTGCAACAAAATTTCCTAGAGCGCAGGCGCAGGGGAAATAGCACGTGATCGCATGCTTTAGCCGTGAGGCTCATATATAGACTGTGGCTCGCGAGGAGCGCAGCTGACGGGGCATTTGGCCGATGTTTCGTCATAGGTGCATAGACGTAGTGGAAGTCTGGCGCACTCAGGATTTCGCGGTGGGACCAGCGGCTAACGGTCTCGAGCCGTCCGGGCGAGACAGTGTTTACAACGATTTGACGATGCACAGCAGCAATGTATGGAGCAGAGTAGCCCTCTGATGGAGCTTTGTCAGTAACTGCACTCAAACTTGAAACGCTGGACGTGAACCACTTCGAAAGGATGAGTGGAGGCCGTAGCGATAGGATTCACTCGGTCTCCTTATGTAGGGTGTGCTCTTTGTGCACATCTCATTATTGGGGTCCCATGGGGATTATGCAGCTTGAGGATCCGTCTGTTTTTAAGAAAGGCAGTACAATCAAATACACAGGATGAACGAACGAAGAACACGTCATTATAAGTTGTTGTGACGTTTTCTGGAACCAATTGTGCAACTGATCAAACTTTCTAAATATTTCCTCACTTTCTTCCATTTTTTTTCAAGATTTACAAAGAGTGCGGGTGCACTGATGGCGTACTGATGTGCCGGGGCAGCATCAGGATTGGTGTCTACCGATCGAGAAAGGGTGGCCCTATAATGAAGAAAACGGCAGGATACGGGTCCATCAATGGAGACGGGGTCCGCAGGTGCCCATTGGTGGGGAAATGCCGGGGAACGAGTACACGGATGGCGATTGGGTCCGCCGTGGCCCAATAATGGTGATGGTGAAAACGCCAGGATACGGGCCCGCCCATCGATATATTGGTTCTGCCCTGGCCCAATACATAGTGGGAGAAACGCCAGGATACAGATCCATGAATGGACAATGGGTCTTCCTCGGCCCAAAGGGGGGAAAGCGCCTGGATACGGGTGCACGGATAGAGAATGAGTCCGCATGATTCCCATTAGTGGGGAAAACGCCAGCATACGGGTTCACGGGTGGAGAATGGATCCGCAGTGGCCCAATAGTGGGGAAAACATCAAGATGCACGGCTACCGGTGGAGTAGGGGCACACTACGCACTCATTTGTGTCTCAGTCGAACGCTTTTTCTTCCTCTCTGTATATTGAAGCAGAAGCTCATCAGTTGGACTATCTCAGCAACGTGAAGCTTGAATCATTTCAGGTGGTTATTCGCACGGCATACAAGTACTAAAGCCATGTGAAAGATACTTCTGCGCAGAGTTGAAGGTGGCCATTCATAACGGGTCCATAGGCATGTAAGAAATGTGACAAAAAATAGGTAGTATCATTGCATAGGAGATTAGCTTTACATGTAGGTGCGTGATTAAGAAATTGCAAGTAAGGCTAGGATTGCGAGAAGACACTGAGCCCGACGTTGAAGAGGCGGCCAGACCCGTAGAATATAGGCAACATAAGAAGGTACTCGTATTTGAGCTCAGTTAATGATTAGTATTGCTTATTTGCTAATTATCTAAGCATCTTGCACGTGCCTCAAGTGGCTGTCCAACCCCACTTTCTAGCGTCCCGAAGGGGCGCTAGTAGCAAGTAGTCTTTAGAACCACTGAGAAGTAGCCTTTTTACAACACTCAAAATATTCTCAAGATTTGAAAACATGGTTGTGATATTCCATGAGAATACTAGGGTGTCCTAGAAAAACACTATCTAGTGGTTAGTCGTTAGGATTGCTATTCTGTTATGCGAAGCGTAGTGCGTCACCTCAGAATCGTTTTCGAGATTCTTATCCAGAAAAAAAAGCTAGAAAAAACCATTTTTTTGAGCCCCATCTTTTGTGGAGAATCTGAGATGCTCGATGGCATATCTGCCACAAAAATCGGCAAAGTGCCGAAGATAGATATCAGCAACTGAATAGAGAACTTTGTGACAGATAGCTCAATAATTTCCTTGGGCATCCTTAAATCGCCACAAAACAAAGGGCCTAAATACACGTTTTTAAGCAATTCCGTAAGGAAACGTGTATATGATTGCGATCACCATGCTCCTGTAGATTCCTCTCGTATGAAACTCTCGGGAAGATGAGACACTAACTTCAAATGATATCGGCATCAAAGAGGGATGAGTTGAGCGACACCGTATTTCGACATTTTTGATTTTGTCCAATGTTTTATCTCGAATCAACAGTTTCTCTAGCCCTTTTATTATAATAACCACGATCATGATAAATTTGCTCTACTACTCACCTTATTTACCAATGAATAACTATAACTGTTGGGAAGGAATAATCTGTTGAGAACTTTTATTTAGCAACAATTTTTTTCCAAGCTGACGGATGTCCTTTTGTTCCCGTGAATTTTCGTATTTCTTTACAAAAATATATTTCCCTGTTGTATTTTCCATGTCCATCACATTTCGAGCAGCAGCGTGAGCGATTATAAGGAGCTGAGGAAGTTTGTCAGACGCAGCTGGTACTATTGGCGGGTGGGGGGCGAGGGTTATCCTCGCTTTCTCATGATACCTGTGGATCATCGTCCTATTCACAGAATTGTCTCTCACCTAGTAATTTTCTCGTCTATAGATGACTGCTATAAAAATGGGTTTTAGCAATGAGATGAAGACTTTCGAGGACATTTGTGGTTCGAAGACTTTGTCCATATTCCCTCCAGGCCATTTCTACCACAGTAGTAAAGGCTTCGTGCGGTACTACCAGGTAGGCGTGCACGTCACCATTCGTTTACCCTATTTCTAAAGCATGTGCTACAGCCAGCATGGTTCGACTACCGTTTGGCAACACATGACAGAGATCTGAAGCTGATCCACGATACTCTTGTTAACGCTGTTATCAAACGTCTGATGTCGGACGCTCCTCTCGGTATTCTGCTGTCAGGAGGCTTGGATTCCAGCCTAGTGAGGTACTAGCTTTGTAACGCGTATTGGTAAGAAGATGTGAGGATAGTACCACAGCGGAGAGCAAACTAGTGTCTCCATTAGCTGTGCACTATGAGTTCAGCAACACCTTCAATGGTTGAAGAATTTTGTTCAGCTCAATTGCCGCTCGAGAAATGAAGAGACGTGGATTGGCCGTACATTCCTTCTCTATCGGAGTTGACCACAATTCCCCGGACATAATCGCAGCCAGAAAGGTTGCTAAGCATATCGGCACACAACATCACGAGTTCCACTTCAGTGTTAAGGTGATTGCCATTTCTAGCACTACCATTGCTGGGATATAATTAATAATTACGACATTCTCAGGATGGCGTTAGATGTCATACATATTTGGCAAATCGAGTTTTTTTCTAGGATGGAATAAAGAATCTCCGCAACCTGATATGGCATCTTGAAACGTATGATGTGACATCCATTCGAGCCTCAACGCCCATGTATTTCCTCTCCGAAAAAATAAGGGAAATGGGCATAAAGGTGGGCGGAAGGAGTGGAAGTTGTTCTCACACAGTCTCTAATTTACCCTATTGTGTTCAAGGTCGTACTTTCTGGAGAAGGCGCTGATGAAATTTTTGGAGGATACCTTTATTTCCACAACGCTCCCAGTGAAGAAGAATTCCAAAAGGTCTAGTGTAACCTCGAATCAATAGCTAATTAGAATTTTCGGATGCAACAATTCAAAGCTGATTAATTTCTGGAAAGTTTGGGGAATCTCAATCCGTCATCGATATATTTCCAGGAAACTATCGATCGCGTTGTGCACCTGTATACAGCCGACTGTCTTCGCGCTGATAAATCGACTATGGCTCATTCCGTAGAAGTCCGAGTACCCTTCCTGGACAAGGCAAGTTTCCTACCTCTAGAGTCGCTGCATAGATTACATCATTCATATTTTTTGGTCCTTTCAAAATTTCAGGCGTTCCTAGACGTATCCATTTTGACGGCACCGCGGTTCAAACGACCACACACCATTAATGGACGTGATGTGGAGAAATACATTCTCCGGAAAGCATTCGATGAGGATGTGAGCTATTTACTAGAGAAATATGTTTTATGGAAAATTATATACGGACCGCAATTCGCTAAAATGCAGAGCTTCTTGATTCATAAACATTATAAAATTTATGAAGCAAAAATGACTGTACAGGCATACAGGCAATCTTTGGCTGATCAGTCCCTTACTTCAGCTCAAGCGCCCTTTCTTGATCATGGCTCCGGTGGCAGAACCTGTTTTTTCTGCATGTCAAACATGTGTATTCAATCCAGAAATCCTCATTAACGGGCTCCCAAAGCATATTATTATTTAATCGGAGCCAGTCCCTGCCATTCAGCAAACATGGTTATCCATTGAGTAAATGTTAGTGTTCACTCTTTTGGTTGCTCTGTACACTCTGAATTTCACCACTTGTTAATCCTTCCGGAATTATGTGTCCACAAACGAGGCACGCAAATTGCCTCAAAAAGCAGAAACTCCTTCACCTCAGATATGCGCTGCCAAAAAACTCATTCAGATGCCTTTGACCCGACCCGATGAGCTCGTGTTGTAGCAATTATGCTTGTACATAGTTCTCATGGGAGGACGACCGGATACCTTTAGAATTACCCTTGCTACTAAAAGCAAGTCAGTCCATGCGGTCTTTCTCTCGTGAAGGGCAGCATAATCGTTTCTGTTTCTGTGTGTATCAGATGCGCTTCCAAATTGGCGTAAGATTTCCTATGACGGTCATTTGAAGACCTATTACCGGTTACAGCAGCTTTACCGGTGGAACAATGCGGAAGCGAGCGCGTTCGGCTCCGCAACATTCAGGAAACTCCCCTGTCTGCCAACGCGCTGATATATTAGAAGAAACACAAAGTAATCATTCTCACTAGAAGTTGCTCATAATTGTCCTAAAATTGTTCCAGACTTACCTCCCACACGAAATACTTTGGAGACAGAAGGAACAGTTTTCTGATGGTGTCGGCTATTCCTGGATTGATCAATTAATGGCACACTGTGAGAAACAAGTTACTGACGAACAAGTGAGCTTTTCACTCCATTGTTTCAATGTTCGGTGAGATTGAAGCGAATTTATCTTTGAATATGATGAGTTTTTGCAGTTCTCCAAAGCTGCAGAGCTGTTCCCGCACAATACGCCCTCAAGCAAGGAAGCGTTTTACATGAGGCGGATATTCCATGAACTATTCCCAAGTGATAACGCTGCAAAAACCGTTAGGAGATGGATTCCGAAGTGGCAAGAAAACGAGGATCCTTCAGGTATTGTTCGCGTCCGAAATTACAAAATAGAACAGCCTCCCGAACATTCCTAGCACGACCGAAAACATAAAGGGCTTAAAAGCATTCAGTGCTCATGATGGCATCATAGCTTACGCTGCAGAGATGACACGTGAGCTCAAAAGATGGCTATAGCCTCACCAATCACTGCAGCTTTTCCTCTCTACAAACGAGAACAAGTGGTTATTTTTCTTTTCGCTAGTTCACTGATTTTTTGGAAGAAGCTCTGCGTTTCTGTCCGTATCAGGATCAAATATGTAATTATTTTAATGCACATAGTGTCTTTAAATCGACTACAGTGCATAGTTCCCAGGAAGGATATTGGCGTGCCGAATACTCACCACCAGACAGAGAGCGTCGCACATGTTAGTGAATAACTCACCCGCAGGTCACTGCTATAGGTTCCTCCCGGATAACCATGTACATGGATTTTCGAAAGCTTTAGAGTGAATTTGGCTTCCATGCGAGCTCTTACAGACTGTTCTTTCCTAACTTCGAAGCAAGACCAAGTCCTGATGTGCCTGTGTAGTGTTGGTGATGGCAAGTAAGGCATCTACCCATCAATGAGGGTTTCGAGCTTTCTGCAAAGTTTGA
The DNA here is from genome assembly GCA_037903475.1 of Ancylostoma caninum. NCBI lineage: Eukaryota > Metazoa > Nematoda > Chromadorea > Rhabditida > Ancylostomatidae > Ancylostoma > Ancylostoma caninum. The sequence goes on along the minus strand of JBAJFG010000143.1, from coordinate 262,554 downwards.
TGCCGCAAGCCTTTACTGACAAGCTATGCATCTGCTTGAGTCATGGAATCTTATGTACAGTGAATTCTTATACAATATTTTTGACTCGGGCGCGTGTGGCGCTGTGGTATGAGGCTCGCTGCGCACGCACACGATCGAAAGTTTGATCCTGCCCGAAGCCTACTGAGCCCTCCATCCCCGGGGTCGGTTAATTGTTACCAAGGAGTCTGGGAGGATGAAGCACTGACTTGGTATATCGGATGCCCCCCTCCCCCAAGTCACTGTATAGCACACATAAGCATTCAGTGCCTCTACGATGTTGAGATGAAGTCGAATGTGTGGCGCATCCCACGTAACAGGAATGATTATGCAGAGCACTTTATCCTTTTATCCTATTTTTTGACGCGATTTCAAGAACATGTCAGCAAGGAAACTTTTCCCCAGTGAGTGAATGAAGATCTTACCGTGTGCTACTCCTCCCTTACTGGCTTCTCTATTTAGCTATTTGAAAGACGTAATTTTCTGCAACTTGTTGTAGATTTTTTTTGCTCGACCGCTTTCCGATTAGCCTATTGTTTTAGATCTGGTCTAAATATTTCGTTTCGAATTAATAGTACCTCACATTATCTGCTATCAACTCAGTGTAATTTTCAAATGCCATCACACCTCATCAAATCTCATGTTGCTGTTCCTTTTCACTACTGCGCCGCAAAAAAATGTGATTTTCAGGTCGAGCTTCACATGTCCACGAACAATCATTATACAAAAACGATAAGAAGACTGAGCCGATACGTTATATAGAATCAAGGCCGCATCATGCGTGAAACTTTCTGAACTGTTAACGTGTAACCTTGTTGATGTCAAAGCCGATTCAGTACAACTGTATTCAATTAAACCATATCATCACTATGAAATCAGCAATTCGGTTTCACTCGAACCCTCATCTCTTCTTGATTGTTCTCACTGAAGTAGCTTTTGTAATGATGATATCCGCATGTTCTTTATTAGTAGTCCTAAGCAAGCACGTCGGCCAAACTATGTCATTTTATTGTGTCATCACCTCATGTAAATAAAGAAGTTTTCCCTAAATGTATGACTGGCATAAATGCAACCACACTTGTTTTCGTAGAAGTTGGGAATCTTCCCGATTTTCTCAAATCTCTTTGAAGCACGCACAAGTAGGTTTAGCTAGATCTGTCGTCGAAGCTTCGAACCACCATAGCCATTATACTTCTGTGGAAAAAAAAACATTCTACGTTGCAATGATAAAATCTTGATGATGACGTTAACCGACGAATACGAGTTATATCTTCTCTTCAATTATGTACATCTCCACTTCCTTATATTTTTACTTATCTATGTATGTGACGTATCCTATTCTTCCATAAGATGAAACAATTATCCAGTTGTTCTTTCTCACTATTTGAGACGATTTAATGGAATCTGCTTCTCCCTTTCCCTTCCTCTCTCTCTCTCCCCCTCTCCCTCTATCTATTTTCCTCTCTGATTAGGTTTCCTCACATGTTGAATCCGTCATAGCTCGGCTGGGTGACAGAATGTAGCGCGATATGAACAGCAATCCCGCTGTTCATCCGGCAAGGTCTCCTGAGCGCAGCTAATGCAAAGACCACAAACTAAAGTCATCTTATGGATTTGTGGTGCACCCTAAGCTGCTTTGGCGTATACGCGTAGCACATATAGTGCCACCTAAAGAATCGTGCCATACGACCTACACCCTGATAATTGCCGTCTGTTCACCCTCAATCCTTCCTTCTTTGCTGCTATTATTACCTTTTGTCTTGCCTTTTTTCCGGAAAAAATATTTTTGGATATTGATCTTTCATTGATTTCTCAGTCATACCGCCTAAAACACGCTCTAGCAGAAGTGCTTCGGCTGTTCCTATTAGTACCGCTGCAACAGGTTTTGCTGAACCAGCGTCGAATGCTGCTCAGGATGACTACAGTAAAATGACCTCATCAGAACTTATCAATGCACTTATGGCTCGTACTAGTGACCCGGTCTCGAGCGCCATGTTTTCAGCTCTGAGTGATAGGATTAAAGCTGAATGCTTCAACATGATTGAGGCTGAAAAAAGAGGTCGTAGCATTATTCTAGCAGGGCTTGACGAGGCGCCATCGGATCTTCCTCCTAGCATGCGACTGAAAGATTTGGAGAGTAAAGTAGAAAGCGTTATGTCTGTTCTTCGAGTAGATTGCCGCCCTTCTAAAGTATACCGCATGGGGAAAACTGATCCAGCTCGTCCAAGACTGGTGAAAATAGTTTTTCCTTCTAGATACTACTGGTCTTTGGCACTGGCTAACGCGCGCTCACTCAAATCAGCTGGGTATCCTAACTTGTTTATTCGAAAGAGTATGACTGAGTCTGAGAGGAAAAAAAGAGTATGAACTTAGGCAATTGGCTAGAGAGAGGAATCGCATGGCGGGGTTTAAGGAGTGGATAGTCTACCGCGGTGATTTACGACGTGCTGCCGTATTAAGCGAGGGAAGAGTACGGGGAAACTCCCAGTGACCCATGGAGTACTGAAATGTTTTCTGCTTAATGCCCGAAGCATAGCCAACAAAATTCATATTTTACATTCCTTTTTTTCTGACCATAACCCCGACTTTTTATTCGTGAGAGAATCATGGCTTTCGCTAAAGACTTGCAATTCCGAATTATTGGCTGGTTTACCGTATTCTATATACAGACTTGACCGAACCAGTCGAAAAGGCGGAGGCGTTCTCTGCTTCATGAAAGAGCTTTTTTCCGCCATTGAAGTTAACTCAGATAGCGTAGGCTGTTCTGACGTTCTCTGCATCGACTTAATATTTCCATCGAGAATTCGTTTTGTTCTTGTATACCGACCTCCCAACGCTCATAAAAGTGACAGTGACCTGCTTTTAAACTACTTGGCCTGTGTACGCTCTACGACCGACCAAACAATTGTTCTGGGAGATTTTAACATTGAAGTGAATTGGAATAACAATACATCCACCTCTACCTCTTCCCAACGCTTCGTCAGTTTCTTTGATTGCAGCGGTCTTCAGCAGCACGTCCGGACTCCCACGCGCGACCACTCCATACTAGACCTCATCCTCTCTTCTTCACCAATTGTTGATGAAATATGCTGTCTTCCCCCGCTTGGTTCATCTGACCAAAACATTCCGAGCTTCATGTTTAAAACTGAGGTTTTTCACTTTGCTAGAATACCACTACCTGACTTTGCCAATACTGATTTTGATGGTCTTAATGATTATCTGGAATCTATTGACAGGTTGGATTTGTTTGACAACTATGCCAACACAGATGATCTTTACCGGCGGTTTTGTAACATCATTTACATAGGATTAGGCAAAATTGTCCCTTTGAGAGCCTGTCGTGGCTGTACATACCCTACATAAGATACCTTTTCGCTCAAAAACAAAGAATATTTGAGGGATATCTAAACCCGACAGCTGATTCTTTGTACAAAAAAGTCTGTGCTGATATAGACTTTCACTTACGGAAATTCCTTTCTATCTGAGAACGGAGATTTGCAAAGGAATTGCATATGAAACCTCTGTACGTGTTGATGCGTAAAATTTCTCAGGTATCCAATAAAATTCCAACTCTTAAGGATGAATGCGGGGATTACTACTTTGATGATCAGCAAAAGGCAAATGGTTTTGGCGAGTATTCCTCTAGCGTTTTTTCTCATGAGAACCTACCGACCGATCCTGACATGAACTACTTCCCCGATAGAATTGAGCGAGCTTCCAACGTTTACATCTTTCCTAACCAGGTTTTTGAGTATCTGCGTGCACTCAAGCCCTCAACATCAGAAACGTTTGACGGGATTCCCCAAATAATCTATCGCAGATGCGCAAAGACTCTATTCCGTCCGTTGACGTATATCTTTAACATATCACTGTATTATGGAGAGGTCCCACAAATTTGGAAAAAAGCTGTCGTGACAGCAATTCCAAAAAAAGTAGATGCACGCTTTCTCGATGATTTCAGACCTATAAGTCTAACTCCTACGCCGGTGAAAATACTTGAAAAAATTATTGGCTCTAACCTCCTTTCCTGGCTTGAGAAGCACAATATAATTCCAGAGGAGCAACATGGCTTCTTATCAGGAGCATCTACTACAACCTTACTTACTGACTCTTTACATGATTGGATATCAGCGATAGCTAACGGGGAGTCCGTTGACATCATTTACTTCGATCTTTCGAAAGCATTCGATAAAGTAAATCACCGCCTGCTTCTTCTGAAGTTAAAAATCTAGGACTGGATGACTCACTATTGGGCTGGCTTGGGCACTACTTAGTAGACAGATATATTACTGTAAAGGTTGGGAACAATTTCTCTCAGGAGCACAGCTGCCACAGTGGGGTTCCACAGGGGGGTGTTCTATCCCCTCTTCTATTTCTGATTTATACCGCGGACTTACCCTCTGTGCTGAAAGTTGGTCCACATATTAAAGTTAAGATGTTTGCTGATGACATTAAAGTGTACGCTAGCTATAACGAATCTTCAGCCCCCGCTGTACATGCTGCACTATCCAGATCGATTGAAGCCATGTTGAATTGGTCCAAGATCCACGGATTACCACTTAATCTACACAAAACAGCAGTTTTACATCTGGGAAAAGTCCCCTATAATGACTACTATTTAAATAATAATCTGCTAAGTCGCAAGGAAGTAATTAAAGATCTTGGCATTTTGGTTGATTTTCGTTCTCAAACCACATTGCCCAAGTTTCTGAGAAGGCCCAGAGAAAGTTATTCATGATTTTTCGCAACATACACTCCAACAAGCCCAAAATTTTGATACGTCTGTACTACTCCTATGTTTTACCCATTTTGGAGTATAGCTCTCAGGCATGGAATCCATACCTTGCCAAACACATCAAAAAGATTGAAGGAATTCAACAGAGTTTTACGAGAATTCTATTCTTCAAGGTTTATCCGTCGAAAGACTTCCAGAAATCAGTCCCATCATATATTGAACGATTAGAGATACTAAATATGGATAGCTTGAGAAAGAGGAGGCTGATTAGGGACCTGCGCTTTGCCTTTCATATATTAAAACTTGACCTTAAACTGAGACCATCAAAACATTGGAAAGACCGAGCTATGGAAGAGGAGGTAGGTTAACTTTAGATCACAATTTGTCACCTTCTAAGATGTGCTCTATCGTTTATTACTCATTTTTTGTCAGGACATCTAGGTGGTTGCGCCTGCTTCCACGGATGTATTGGGTATTCGAAGTGGTTCTCTTTTTCGCAAATTTTTACGGAAAATCGATTTCTCGAGGACTTTTGGAGTATGACATCTGGGAAATCGGAAGCTTATTCGATTCTGTTGATTACAAGCTTTATCCTGTTGTTTTACGTACAATGTATTTGGGATGGTGTTGCCCATAATGAGCTGTGCAAAATTTCGGTGATTTATTGCAAACTAGACTCGCACTTATTCTATTGAATGATTCGACCCATAACCGGCGTCTTGCCCTATATTTCTACCGTTCTTTTTTTGTCCTAATACTTATCGCAATACCAACGCCATGAGATGTGACTGTGAGTGGTGGCTGAAAGAGGTGTTCCCACCGAGGTACGCATGGAATTAAGCCCACACTCTTCGGTGCCCACCGCTCCATTCGTCGCACGAAAGTGATCTGCCTATTACTCTAATTACCCAGGTACATCACGTCATGGTACGTCTTGGTATAGCGTGAGCAGTTTTTACCACGGAGAAAAATTTGTCTGCTCATAATCTCCAAGCCCAACAAATCATAGTCTATCACCTAGAAGCAAGTCCAACTCATTGGCGGCAACATCATTTTGTCGTTTTGTTTACTGCAGTATTCTGTTCACTCACATTTTATTACTAACTACTTGAGAGGAAGCTGTTCTGTTACTAATACCAAGTTCTTTCAGTAATTGGTGCACCTCGAGTGCAAAGAACAAATAAATAAATAAATAAATATACGCAGTATAAACCATGAGGAAATCACCTATCGAACTTCTGTTTCTAACCCCTCATGCTGATCTTCTTGTGTGAGGTGAGTAGCACCCAAAAGACACCGTAAAAGGTGAAGATGCTCCAAGATTCTCAGAACATTGCTATGACAGGGCGCAAAAATTGTGGGCATTGCCCGTGCGCTGTGGATTTGCTCAAGTGTTGGAGAAATTCAAAATCTCATAGGATTTCTTGAATTTTTTCCTATAGTCCAAACCTTCTCCTTTCTGCTCATGTTTCCATTCATCATATTAAATTAAAGTGCAATTCTAGACCCATTGTTCCACAGCTGTCACTTAGCACTACACCAATGTTTAGGCACGCAAGATTTGTAGCCCTTAAAAAGTGTGCAAGAACTCTATCTATGTACAGGGTGATCCAACGTTGTCAAAGCCGTTTTAACAGAAGGCATTAGTTTCACCGGCGGAAGATGCAGTTTCTCAAAAATTTTGGCTAAAATAGAGAAGAAACTGCATGTGGATAGTACATGCCAACAAGCCGTTTCCTTCAAATCTCGCGTGAAGCAAACATTATACAGCCACAGAAGGGACTATTTTGGGGGAAACAATCGAGGAGGAACTTCTAAAATGAGAATAAATGTCATCCGGTCGTTGATGCTCAGAGAATAATGCTAGCAATTTTTTTTCAAATTTTCTATTTCAGTAGGTAGCCTACCAGCTGGCGGCGTCCGCTCCTCCACGTAGTGCCACCGGAAACTCCTCACCATTCTGGTAAGACGAGTTGACAATTTCAATTCCGGCGAATGGCCACGTGACAAGCCCATCGAAGTCCACCACGTCACGTCGTAAATGGAAGGAGTTGCCAAAGGATATGAATAAAGCTAGGGCGTACCCCGGAAGTGACGCGCGGCTACGGGCCCCGGTAGACGTGTCAAGTTGCGAGGGTTACCGACGTTACAGGGACGATGTCGGCTAAACACGCTAATCCCAAAGATTCGTATTGCCTCACTGAATGTGGGCACGATGACTGGACGCTCGCGCGAGTTGGCTGACATGTTGGAGCACCGACGCATTGACATCTGTGCTGTACAGGAGATTAAGTAGAGCGGCTCGAAATCCAAAGAAACTGTAGGCGGTTACAAAATGATGTATCATGGCAGCCCGAGGACGAAAGCAGGCGTCGGCATCATTGTTTCTGAGAAGTTCCATGATGTCATCACCGAAGTACAGCGCTACTGCTGATCGGCTGATGAAGATTATGATTGTTCACGGTTGAGTAAAGATCCAATTCTTCTCAGCATATGTTCCACAATCCGATCTCTCTCCGGTTAAGGATGCTTTCTTGACTCTTATCGATGAACAGACCACTGCTGTTCCTAACGAAGATTTCGTCGTAGTGGCTGGTGACCTGAATGGGTACGTTGGTGCGGAAAAGAACGAAAACTGTGCACATGGCGGATTTGGTGTTGGTGAACGAAACACTGATGGAGAAAGAATCCTGGGATACGCAGATGCCCTCGAGCTCGTGATCGCCAACACATGGTTCCGTAAACTAATGAAGCACCTCTTGACGTACTATAGCGGCATCACGTCATCACAAATCGACTTCATACTTGTACGACGACGTGACCCGAAGGTAATCCTCGACGCTAAGGTCTTTCCATACGAATATATCCATACGCTCTTTCGTTTGCGCGTTACGCATTGAGTGGCCGAAACAGCACCGTGAAGAGAGAAACGGACCGAAAAGAATCAAATGGTGGCAATGGAAGGAAAAAGAAGAAGAAATCACAGAAAGCATTCAGCTGAAAACAGTCTCCAACGTTGAAAATGCGTGGCACGAGGTTACAAAGACCGTCCGTACTGCTACACGAACAGCAATAGGTGTCAAGAAACTTGGTCGGAGAAGAATCTATAAGATGCCTTGGATTTGGACTGACACCATCAAGAAAAAGGTGCAAGCAAAGAAGCGATGCTATCACGCTTTCCTCGCCGACAAGTCACCGACCAGACGGCAGCTGTATGGAATGGCGAAGAGTGGCGAAGGCATCACGCTTCGGAGATCCTTACAGAAAGGTCGATACACGCGAAGGTGAGCGGGATCTCTACAAGCTATCTCGAGCACGATACCGCCAGACACAAGATGTCGTCAAATTCCTTGGCGTAGACGATGAGGATGGGAACTCTGTCACTGATCGGAAGAAGGTAGCCCAGCGATGGAAGCGCAACTTTAAAAGCATTTGCAACGAGGAATTTCTGCATCCGCCAATCCCACACGGTAATCCGATAGATGGAGCGGTAAAGCCAATCTCTGTGTTTGAGGTAGAAACGGCACTGAAGGCGATGAAGCCCTGAAAGGCAACTGGCCCGGATGGAAGCAGAACTGTGGCGATCACGGCATTGGCATTCTGCCACATGGTTCGCTCAGGTCTTCAACAGAGTCAAATATGAAAGGAAAGTACCGGATGACTGGAAGAGCAGCACCACTGTACTGATCTAGAAGAAAAAAGGTAGCATTTCAGAAAGCTCTAACTACCGTCCCTTTCGACACCTCTCGTACACGATAAGATATTTGAGCGAATCGTTGACAAACGGATATGTGATACAGTCGAGCTATCTTCGAACCAGTGTGGCTTCGTCAAGAATTGCGGCACTACCAATGCGATCTATGCTGCAAGGCTCTTGGTGGAAGAGCATCTCGAGAAGAATGCTTCTCTTCACGTGCGTGGCATCCCTATATCTAGAAAAAGCATTTGGTGGAGTTCCACACAACCTCATTTGGTATTCGCTGCGGCTTCACGGCGTTCCGGTAGAACTTGTAACTTGGATTTAGTTGCTCTACGAAGATACAAGAAGTCAAGTACGAACGCCGAGTTGTACTTCGAAAGAGCTTCACGTAAAGGTTGGAGTACACCAGGGTATCGCCGCTCCTGTTTATCCTCGTCATGGATGCTATTACAACAAATATCCAGAAACCTATGCAGTGGACACTCTTGCATGCCGACGAAGTAGTGCTGGCTGCGAAAACGGAGGCACAACTCGAACAGCAAGTTCAAACATGGCACGATCGTTTGGCAAGGTTCGGTCTAAGGTTGAATGTCAAAAAAACGGAATATTTGCCGACAGACAAGAACGAGCACGTGCGCGTAAACGGTGGAGAATCGCCACGAACAAATGCCCTCACCAGAGACGATGCCTCCTTAACGACTGGGCTGAGTGCGCGCATTAACGCTAGCTGGATGAAGCTAGACGTACTCTGTGACCGAAAGATCAACGACAACCTCAAGTCAAAGAGCTACCGGGCAGTGATTAGGTAGCTGCTATACTCCTCGAGGAGTGAAGCACCCTGCATCGCCGTCACCAGCGACGGCGGCCTGCATACAGCCCCTCCTAAGTAAGTCTCAAGAGCCTATGTCGACACGTATATAGTAACATGCGATATTAAAATTAGATTCTTGGTGCTATGAGAGTAGTTAACATCCTCTTCTAGAAATTTACGCGAAATCATAGCTGCTCCGTTCAGGACGTTATATTTATCTGGTACCCATAATTTTGGCCCACCCTGTACATAGCGATTCATGCCGCGTTAATATTAACCGAGCACGACGACTGGAAGTGAGAGATATAGATCACTTGCATGAGCGCTCAGCTTTTTTTGCTTCGCCGCGAGTATTCATGCTTTAACTAGTGCTCTTTGCTATTAAAATGGTCCGGTTCATCTAATTACAGGTGAATGAGCCAGTTTTTCTCCACTAGACTACGTTACCACATTTTGGTGGTGTCTGGTAGAGTTCATTGCATTTCAGCAAGGTCTAATTCATCGAATTCAGAGCGGCATGAGGCATTATTCACACAGAAATACTCTAGGGTTCCTGAAGTACCTTTATTTTTTATGTTGGCTGCTTTGCAATTCGGAATACTTGGAAATTCGCAATTCCGAATATTTGGGAATTTCGATGAAATCAGCTGAAGTTACAGTACGTTCAGAGCTACGCTATGGAGCTGATGGAACGAGCTGTGGTGAGCCAGAAGCATACATAACTTGTCACCGCTAAACTGCCATCAAGTAAGCTAGATAGATCTTGACCATTGGATACTATTAGATCATAGAACCGACCACTGAGAATGAAATTTCTTTTCTCAATCAAAACAGTGAGTCCATGAAATCGGGGGATTTTAAATTTTTCTGTCCCACACGAGTATCTACGGCTTAATTAAAAATAAATAACAATACAATATCACTACCCAACAATATGCCACACTATTAAGGAACAAGTGATCAAATACACTTGTTCCTTAATAGTGTGGCATATTGTTGGGTAGTGATATTGTATTGTTATCATTGAGTGCGTGCGTCGTGCGGCGGCGTTTTCCTTAGCTCTGTGTTCGTCACTAGATTTCTTTACTGATTCCTTTCTATCTCTGCATAACCTGCGCTAATTTTGCCCACATTTCTTTCGTTGTTATCTTTTCGCAGTCACCTCACGTACCACCGTTGTTTTAGTTTGTTTTTTTTACTTATTTCTTTTGGTTCGTTTGCTGATCAGCTGGTGTCCTAGGGGTCCGTATCTTCGAACGGTAGGTCAAATAGATCAAATTATGCCTGCGAGAACAACACGTGTTACAAGAAAAAGGGAAGCTTCACGTGCTCCTCAGGTTAATTCTGTTAGTAACCAAACAGAAGATATTCTTGACAGTCATGTACCCGAGGAGGACTATGATAAGATGTCGGCCAAGCAGCTGATGGACATGATCAGTATGCATGCTAAAAGCCCGTTCATCGACAAGCTTCTCGGAATTCTTACTCAGAAAATCAAATCTGACTTTGCAGAACAGCTTGAAGCGGATAAACGAGGACGCAGCATCGTCATCAGTGGCTTACCGGAGTCCACCGACGGCAGCAATCAGACAGAACCGATAAGAGAATTAGAAAACAAAGTTTATAACGTGTTAGACGCTCTAAACGTGCAGGGTCGACCTATGGATTTCTATCGCATGGGTAAAATTAATTCATCCCGTCCACGCTTAGTAAAGGTGGTATTTCCTTCGGCTTATTACTGGCGGAGGGCCCTAGCTAACGCACATCTGCTCCGAAGCGCTGGTTTCCCCGACGTATACGTTCGTAGAAGTATGACGTCGGAGGAAAGGAATCGTGAGTACGAGCTCAGGCAGGAGGCGAGAAGACGGAATACCGGGAAGCCCCAGCGGGAGTGGGTCGTTTACCGTGGTGAGCTCATGAGAGCCTCTGATATCAATCGCAATCGGTCGGGAAACTCATGAGCTCGCACGGTAATGCTGCAGTTATAAAGTCATTTTTGTTTAACGCACGCAGCCTTGTCAATAAGCTACATCATCTACACATGTTTTTATCACAGTATAAACCAGATCTGACTTTTATAACCGAATCGTGGCTTACAAGCAAAATTCTAGATTCTGAAATTGTGGGAAATCTTCCTTACAACGTGTTTCGCTCTGATAGATGCCGTAGAAGAGGTGGTGGAGTATGTGTCATTGCTAGCAATCTCTTTAATACTCGCTTGACTCCCCTATCCAACACAGTTAAGGCCGACGTAGTGTCGGTTGAGATTCTGTCTCCTAATGAGTTATCCAGCTTCCATTTCTTTCTTGTATACCGCCCACCAAATTCTAGCAGAGATGATGATGAGAAACTGATTGATTTACTAAGTGACCTCGGGACATTGCACGATCGTTTGATTATTCTTGGAGATTTTAACCTTCAAGTTGACTGGGTTAATATGTTACCTCTAAATTCTGCATCTAGTTATTTCTTAAGATTTTTCACTCACAGTGGCCTAATACAAAATGTACTCCAACCTACCCATGGGGCTAACGTCCTCGATGTCGTACTGACGTCTTTTCCTCTTAATTCCCCCGCTAAGTTGTATCCACCCTTTGCTTCATCGGATCACGCTACCGTGTACTTTGAAATACGTATGACCATCTCCTCCACCAAAATTCCCCTTCCTAACTTTCTCTGCGCAGACTATCGGTCTCTCAATGATTACTTTTCGAGAGTTGACTGGCTGGATTTATTTGACCAATATACCTCATGCTCTGACGTTTACCGTAGGTTCTGTGGAAAGGTTTACGAAGGTCTTGCTAAATTTGTTCCACTTCAATTCCCTGTTCCCTCTGCTATGAAACTTCCGCCCCACCTACAGGCTTTATATAATCAAAAGCAGCGCCTTTTTCAGACTCTTCACAATCCTATGTGCAACCCACTTTACAAAAGAGTGTGCTGTGACATTGATTACCACATGCACAAATTCCTCAGCTATCGTGAACGAAGGCTTGCCGCTAAAACATCTATGAAGTCTTTATACGCGTACCTTCAACGTAAAATGAAGGCTAATTGTCGGATCCCTATACTTACTGATCAAACCGGTGCTAAACTCATTAAAGATGTGGATAAAGCCAATGCTTTTGCCACACATTTTGCAAGTGTCTTCGAAACCAACAGAATAGGCGCGGTCCCAGACATCTACGGTGTGGTGAAGCCACAAATTAGCTGTAGTGACATCCATTTTTATCCTTCTCAAGTTTTCAAAATACTTCGTAGTCTTAAGCCATCAACTACTGAAACTTTCGATGGTATCCCGCAAATAATTTACAACAGGTGTGCCTCCTCATTAGCTGCGCCGCTCACTCATGTTTTCAATATCTCGATGCTTCTGGGGGAAGTCCCTGAACTATGGAAAGAGGCTCTCGTCAGTGCCATTCCAAAGATCTCTGGAACCAGCCTAGTCTGTAATTATCGGCCAATAAGTTTATTACCCACTCCAGCTAAAGTCATGGAACGTATCATTAGGAATAAGCTGATCTCCTGGCTTGAAAGATATTCTGTGATTCCCTTGGAGCAACATGGCTTCATCGGAGGTGCTTCAACGACTACGAACCTTGTTGATAGTATGTTCGATTGGTCACTGGCCCGAAATCAAGGAAAATCCGTGGACATTATTTATGTTGACTTGTCGAAAGCGTTTGATAAGGTCTGCCAGCACAAGCTTATTGTTAAGCTGCAATACCTTGGAATTGAAGGAAACATACTCGCTTGGCTCAAATCTTACCTCAGTAATAGAAATATGACAGTCAAAGTGGGTCACACATACTCTAATAAGATTTCATGCACAAGTGGGGTTCCGCAGGGAGGTGTCCTCTCTCCGCTTCTGTTTCTGATTTACACAGTTGATCTGCCCGCTATCCTACGAACATCCCCGTATGTGAGAATACAACTTTATGCCGATGATCTAAAAATCTATGGCATTTATAATAAAGACAATTTCTTGGAAGTTCATTCTGCGCTCAAGGAATCCCTTTCGAGGTTATCTAAGTGGGCCTGCGATTGGGATCTCTCAATCAATTTTGATAAATCTTGTGTTCTGCATATAGGTAAAGAGTGTGAAGCCCCTTACGAGTTAACTGGTAGAGTCCTCAAATCATGTAAATCAATCAGAGATCTAGGTGTGATTGTAGATGCCGATCTGAATTTCACTGAACAAATCGACAATGTCATCAGTAAAGCGTATTCCTCTCTGTTCCTGCTGATGCGCTGTATGCATACCAGAAGTGCTGGTATCTTATTACGGTTGTACAAGTCTTTCGTCCTGCCACATCTGGAATATGCATCGCCGGCCTGGAATCCTTTCAAGAAGAAACATATTTCCAGGCTCGAAAATGTACAGCGAACGTTTACCCGGCTATTATTCAAAAGAGCTTACCCTCACTGTGATTTACCCAGCTATAGTGATCGTCTAAGTAAATTTGGCCTCAAAAGCTTGAGGTACAGACGTGCTATGTCAGACCTTATCTTCTGTTTTCGAGTGTTGAAAAAGGAAACAAAGTTGACCCCTAGTAAATATTGGTTGTTCCGACCTACTAATGCTAGACTGGGTTGCTTTACTCTGCATTATCCTAGGATTGGAAATAGATACTATGTGCATATGTTCAACAACATCTTTTATAAAGTGGCGAGATGGTTCCAATTCCTACCTCGAAAATTAGTTCAATCCCAAACCACGAAACAGTTCAAGGCGAAAATATGGAACATGAACTTGTCTCAGTTATTGGACATGGATACATAGATTTGCTGTCGTAACTATTTATCATTGCAGTTGGTGCTCACCATCTATCGATAATCTATGGCACCCTGGCACCCTCATCTGGAAATCCACGTCTCTTCTGAACATAGAGTCTTTTTGATTAGATTTGCGGGTTTACTTCTTTTGCACGTTTTCATTTCAGCGTCCCGACTCCACCATTCAGTCTCACTGCTTGTTATGCCACCGTACAATTACAGCATGTCTGGCTAACCAACCAGAGCCGCTATCACTATTGATACCTGTTTATGTTTTAGATTCGGTTCTTAGTTCTGATTTGGAGCAATTTTCCCCTGTCCGTGTTGTTTTGAGTTGCTGCTGTTTTTGAGCTAATTTGTCACGTTAATTCTTGGTTGTGCTTTTGTACACCGTTTGGATTGTCTCTTATCGCCTGACTAGGATGATACATCTTTGCGTTCAGTAGATAGTTCTAATACACTGCTCCTTTCTTAGGCCTTCACTCCCACTTTGCTACAACTAACCTGTTCCCGTCACCAATGCTGTAACCCAGAAGTGCTGGCTACCCAACATGTTGGTTCCGCAGGGGATAGCAGCCAGCATACCTGCGTGCCGAAGCTCCAACATGTTCTGAAGGAACATTGCTGGATGACACGTGGCTGGCTGGTGAGGGTATATCCGGCACTTCTTTGTCTTTCTACACAGCAGTTCACCTATGTCTTGGTTTGTAGCATGGGCAGGTCGACTAACAGAGGAAAGTGTATAGATCTTCGTTCTTAGCTCATTCGGAAACTGTAGCCCCTATCATAATGATGGGAAGCTGGCGACAAGAGCCATTCAAATGGCATATTTTTACCTAGTATTCAGTTTTTTCTTTTTTGGAGCACCAGTAATGGCTGGTGTATAGAATAAATAAATAAATAAAATACACATGCACAAAACAACAGCACAAATGCATTGAGAACAATTCAAAAGCGCAAAACCTACCTTTGCCGTCACTGTCGTTGCTGCCGTCGTCGGTCCTGATTTCTATGATAGTAGAGACCACCATTTACTTTATGAGTACATTTCTGGTGCACTATGTCCAGAATACGAGAAGCTGAGAAACGGAAAAGTGCAGGCTGCCAATTTCGAGCCGTACATTTGGCGTTTTTTCCTTGCATACCAAAAGCTTCTGAGGCTGGGGAAGGTAGCACCCACACAGCAAAATTCTTGAAGAGTGTGATGAGCGGTAAAACATTTGCCAAGAAAGTAATCCTTATACTATTGAAAATCGGCGGCTCCTTATTGAAGGCAGCATCCACGATAAGTTTCATATCCGAAATTTTGAATGTTTTGTAGTTTGGATGATGGTCACAGTAATTCATCGCAAGTTGCACCAGTGTAAGCATCTGCATTCCCACGATATAAAAAGGTAGACAAAGCACTCGGTTATAAGGCGTTTTCACA
The DNA here is from genome assembly GCA_037903475.1 of Ancylostoma caninum. Lineage (NCBI taxonomy): Eukaryota > Metazoa > Nematoda > Chromadorea > Rhabditida > Ancylostomatidae > Ancylostoma > Ancylostoma caninum. The sequence continues at coordinate 247,085 of JBAJFG010000143.1, read as the reverse complement.
GAGTAAACAACGGTGCAATTGCGGACCTAGTACAAAGGCTATGTGCGATGGAACCTCCGCTCTCACGTAGTCTCGACTGAGAATTTGATCTATTGGAATGGATCAGATCGCGAGCGAGGTTTACTCCAACATAAATGCCCTGTATCTGCGGATGAGTTGAGGCACGATACGAATCAGCTATTTTCTGCCGCAGCTAGTCAGATTTCCAGAGATAATGTTTGCTTCTCATGCTCATTTCCAGAAGATTCAAATTGTGATGAACTGCTTCCTTCATTTACGCTCTTTCAGTTGTTACTAGACCGTACGATCGTTTCTTTTCTCAGAACTTTCAAATTTTCAAACATTATGTGAACCTCTGTTCGTTAGCTCGTTATACCTAACCATAAGCTTTGTTTTTTCTTCAGGTATGCCTCTATAGTAAACATTCTATTTTCCTTTCGTTTTTGCTTTTTCCTCCTTCAGAAAAACTGAAAATTTAGTTGAGTATCTGGTTGCGCCAAGAAATTTGTCCGCAATAGAGGCGGCGTTATCGACTTTCTTGATCTACACCACCGCTTAACACGGCCATCTTGGCCCGTATGCACGAACATCCCCGAAAAAGAGCAGATCGGCTGTTAAACATTGTAGCGGTCATGAGCGGGGTCCGCGCGCATTCCCTCCCTCAATCCCCGTATGAATGAAGCATGATCTCCTTGGGAGAGGAGATGCACATCCCCTATGAATACAGGTGTTCGAGAGGGGATCACGCTCAGCAATCAAATGTTTCCTTCCAGAAATTCTGCATTTTTCGTGAACTGCAATTTTTTTACGCTTCTTCACCCAACTTCATTGATTTTTCAATTCTTCATGTGCTTCATCAATTTCAAGTGCCTGCTATTTCCCTTCTGGGTGTATCTGTTGCACCCTTCTTCTTCATAACCGAACTTTATAATTTTAATTTAACTTTATAATATGAGCTTTATAAGCCATGCATTCCCTCCTCAATGGTATTTTCAGACGGTGTTTCGATGGTAAGGCGGTGGATGTCATTGTCCGAGAACGAAATGGGACGAAAATGACGGACTGGAGTCATAAGTATGGCTAAAAATAAAGTGAACCAGGAAAGTGGTCAAAAATACGGGGAAAATGAACTCTCACACTTTGAAAACCAAATTACTCCAGCCTCAGCGGAACTTTGACACGGAGTTTCGATGCGAAGAACGTGATTGCACAGAACGATTCTACGCATTTCTCTAAATATTCATGCTCTTCTGAAGTCATCCCCAGTATTCAATAAAGAATCAGAAACTCTGATTTTCAAACCCAAAGTTACAAGAAATACGCCGGAGTGTCGTCTCAGATAAACTTTTACTATGACAGTCTATTCAAAACGACGAGTCCCCTCAGCCAACGGGAAACCTTGCGGCAGCGCGAATGCGGCACGGCCGTCTTGCAGCGTACGCCGAATTGATCAGCTGTTGAGATCAACGCCGCCACGGTCAGTCGGCAAAAATGTGGGTTTCTTTGTTTTTATCCATTGTTGTGATTTCTTTCCTTAATATATCAGCATATATCATATCTTTGCTTGTCTGAGGCTGTTTTATTTTTATTTAAATGTTTTTTCGTTGTTTTTCCGTGGCAAAAAAACACACTCAAATAAAAAAAACGAAATGTTCAAAACGGCCTCAGACAAGCAACTGCCTGATGTATAATGATATATCCAGAAAAGAAAACACAGCAATGGATAAAAACAAAAAAAATCCATCTTTTTGCCGATAAAAAAAGCCCGCTGATCTCAGTTGGTCCGGAGGTACAAAACCCCCTTTCAGGTGCTCTGGAGAAGCAGACCTTTCCTTGTAGGCTTCTTCGGTCATTTTTCTCCGTTTTTTTTTTTTTTGAAATAATGCTCGCGTTTCTAGTCTGTCTGAGATATGTACCGATAAAGAGCTGCTAGACGATCTGAATACTTTGCGAAAGAGATTCTGATACGAAATGCGCGACTTGAAGCTAACGCCGCAACAAGGAGAATGCACGTTGAGGCTCTACACACCGGTAGCTATTTTGGGTGAGCACTGGAAGAAGTGAAGGCAAACACGCAATAATTGCTGGGAAGACTTCCCAGAAACGTTGATCGCGGAAGTGAGAAGCTCTTTCGCACTGCTCATAAATTCTATCGAAATGTATTTTTTTAGAAAAATTGCGAGTTTCGAGTCTTTTGAAGGACTGCGGGCTTAATACAAAGACAATATCAACCAATTTGAGTTGGACCTGGAAAAGGAAGCTTACTGTGGTCACAACACTGAGCTGACAGTCCAGATGGAGGAAACAGTCATGTCAATCACAAAGGTAGACTTCATAGAAGAGGTAAGATAGCGTGGCCGTTCCTCTATCATATATGTCTCATTGTATATAATTTCAGTGCATATACAGTACGTTTCATAAATATAAACGCACCGTAGGAGACACAACTGGTGCACAGTTCCACACAACTTGTTGGAAGAATCACCAATACCAATAGGATCAGCATGCCCAAAAACCCTAGTTTACGTCGTTTTACCTGCAGTTATGGAAAAGAAAAAATGAGTAGATTCAGTCCTTCCCCCTCATAGGGACCGTTTTATAGCTATAGACGCACTTTCTATAATCAATAATTTCACAGCGGGAACTTCCTTGCATCAGCAGCTTAGTACTTGATAGGCCTTCACAATTTCGAACTAACTAAGACGGGATTGTCGTAAGTTTATCCATCCCTTCTCGCAAATGGCTATCAGAACGGTTCTTAGTTCAGGCAATAACATTTTCGAGGTTTGCTCGCCCAAAAAATGCTCGATTATAGCCATGTATGTCATCTTGTAAAATGCCTCAGGGATAATGCATGTTGCTAGTATCAAAGGCAAACACTACCATAACGTAGAGCATCTCCAAGTCCTCATTTTTTGAGCGACGTGCATAGGTTACGAGGGTTTTTCTTGTGGAAATTGAGGTTTCTCTTTCAGTGCACTGCAAGAAAATGTAGGAGTTGAACAATTAAGGTGCTCCTGTGGTTTGAGGAGTTGGATTATGTAGAAATGGAAGTATTATCGAGGATGTCGTTGTGGCAGAAGCCTTCTCCAACTTTGGCAGAAGCCACTTCCAAAAGTGACTTTTCTAAGAAGATCTTGCTCTTCTTCGATATCCTCCCAGCAGCGTTTTTTCATTACAATGATGTCCGAAACAAACTTTTTTCACCTAAAAAAATCATTTAAACATGATAAGGTCTCTCAGAAGGTCCAAAATTAACAAATAGTTTTCTTAACGTGACGATCACTACGTTCTTTCCGGTAAAATGAAGCCGTGAGTTTTTTTTTTTTTGAAACCAGATAACCCTAGGTATGAGACGGAAACAATAATGAGCAATGCTGATGGTGCGCTTAGATGCATTTCGAAACCTTTCACTACATGAGAGAGCCGATTCAACGGCTCGGACACCACTGATGCGCATCATGAACTTCGAATCTGGGCAGGGTATGCTACGCCGTTTTCGATGCGATATCTTCTTTGGCATACCAAATTTCTTCCCTCGATTTTAGAAACCAATATCTTCTACACACTAATCAGGGTCAAGCGTGTGTTGATAAATTATCAAGGGAGGGTCGTATGGGGGGGGGGGGTGGGGAAAGAGAGGTGTCGTAAGGGGGAGGGGGGGGTCGTGGTCGGGAGGGGGGTGCCCTAGTGTGGAATAGGAGGTAAAAAAAAGGTAGAAAAAACGGAAGAAGTAGGAAACTGAATTATCCATACACAGAATTTGTTTTGACGTGATTAAACGATTTTAACAGTATGATTTGAATAGTGAAAAGTGGGGGGGGGGTTGTAGGCTAAAATTTTCGCACATCCGTACTGAAAGTCCTACCCAGTCTTGCAGGCCGGTAAAAAGTCGTTTTATGGACCCTACCCAATAGTGCTCTACCCCCAAGTTTCAGGTCTCCAGCTCCAAGAAGAAAGATTCAACACGGGAATTACGGAGATGAGGTTTCGTCGATAAAAATGGCCTTTTTTCAATGTTTTTATCGACGGAGTTGAATCGCGGTGGAAGCAGCTGCACAAAACGAGCTGTAGAGCCTGAAAGCGCAAACCTTCGACTATTAGAAACCTGAAAAAAATTGGGACCTCAACGAGCCAGATCTTCTGATATTCGTGTCCGACTACAACCATGCCTGTGAACGAGTCTAAATTTTAGGCTAAAATTTTCGCACGTCCGTACTGAGAGTCCTACCCAGTCCTCCACCCCTATAAACAGTTATTCCGTGCTTTACGGTCGATCATCTCGAATCTACTACAAGCGCGTGTCATTTTACGCCATGCAAAAATTCTAGCCTCGGAGGGGATCGAACCCTTGACCATGTCGATTATATGTGTGGTTGTTTTTCGTGACGAATACGGAGGTATTTCGTTTAGAAACTCTGTACGGACGCTTTCAGACCGCTCACCGCACACGCTTTAACCCTCAGCAAAAATTTTAGCCTCGGTAGGGATCGAACCCTTCACCATGTAGATGATGTATATAGATGTTTTTTCTTGATGTGTTCGAGCCCCATTAGTTACGTAAGCAACGTTGCATAGTTAATGCACGTTTTTTGTCCACCGCGTACATTTTCTAACGTGTTCTAAAAAAACTTCCAAACTTTTCAACGTTTCCTAAAAAAACTTCCAAACAACTAGTTAGATACAAAAGAGCTTCCTTCTCCTTCCTATGCTCTGGCTCCACCACACTTCTCACAGTACGAACACCTGAAATGGGATATCTAAATATCTAAATTCTGCAAGCATAGAAGGAAATTTCTGTGCAAGGGGGGGTCTTATTTTTAGTGGCTCAAAGGGGGGGGGGTCGTATGGGGATCGACTTTTTACCATCATCACGCTTGACCCTGACACTAATGGATGGATACCGAAGGACCTCCTCTCTGCCCGGTAATCCTGCGATTTCACAAGCTCGCAGCATATAAATCTTTTAACTGCGCTAGCCTTGCCTCAAATAGGTGTGATCTGTGTTTAAATGCAGATTTACGTTGTAGACGATTATTAGTTCTTATGAAAATATTAAGCCCATTTTCCCCTTGAAGATAAAATTTATCTGTATTTTCTTAGCGACTGCGTCTATACTTATGAGGCGGTCGATTTAAGGGTAAGGTGCTAAATCTGTTCGGTATTTTCCATAATCACAAGGAAAACAAGGCATTGTAACTTCTCTCAAGAAGTTGTGGTGAATTGCGTATCGGAATTTTCTGGGGTGCATCTATACTTATGAAGCGCACTGTACGAATATTATCTGGTGTTAGTTGAGGCGAGATAGAATGTTTCGAGGGCAGCAAGGGAGGCTCTGAACTCTGAAATTTGTCGACAAAGAAGCTCTGGAGATGGGAACCTTAGCACTCCTCCCCACACACGAGCCCAAGATCAACGTCAAACCCGGGTGTCTACAGCTTCACGGGGTACTATTTTTAGGAGTTGAGTAAACCAACTGTTGATATTCTGAAATGTTATTTACGGAATATATGTGCAATAAATTGAATTTGTTCAGCAAAGAGCCAGCCTGAGGCCAGCGCGAGTTAGTCGACTCGGCTATCCGAATGACTGCTTAGTTGTCGTCGAATTTATGAATAACTATTAATTGTCCCTAGAAATCTCAGAAATGGAACCATTTCGAAATTATGTCCAGTGTATGTGCATAAATTGTTTACATAAGTATCTGTTGTGCACCAGAAATTATATGTAACTTTCCACAATCGGATATATTGGCGCGAGACCGCAAGCAAAGCAATTCTGTCGTAGGGGCTGTGCCAACGATCCTTCGATGCAGCGACTACTCAGAAGTTTTTTTCCAAGCAACATGCAAGCTTTTAGGGTGGAAACATCTTAATGTAACATTTCTCTCCCATTCCAACTTACATGCGATCTTTTTCGAGCCAAAAACACTTACATGCAATCATTGGAGGGTCAAAGCAACCTACAGGTAAGCTTTTACGAGCCTATACATCTAACAAGTAACATTTTAGCAGCCTAAACATGTTACCTGTAAGCTTTTACCTGTCTAGAAATAATTACATGCAAGTTTTCTTCTCTGTTCAATCCTCGATCTCCGCACTTTCTCATGCCTGTCACGTGGCAGTCGAAGAAATCGAAAGGACTGACGGTTCATCGATCATTTTCTGCCTTTGTCCTTCTACATGTTTTCTTCTTCTATCTTTATTTTTTGTGTGACTTTATCCCCCGTATAAGTTGATGTACAGTGATCCAGTAAGGATCAGTGGTACTTGTTCTTATGCATCATAGCTATCTCTGAGTTCAGGGCTAGGATTCATGAACGCATAACGAGAGGAAACCAGGCTAACAAACCAACTTTGACGTTCTGCGTCTCCTAGCCTTACGTAGTCTATGCGATAACCGACAGCGCTAACCCTCACAGGCTTGACTAGTTATCGTTTCATGAATTCCACCCCAGATGCTTGTTCACAGGTAGAGAAGGAGAGAAATTTGTTGTTGCGCGCATCAGTTCTGTACTTGCCCGCCACTACAAATTATCTTACTCTATATAAAGCGCAGACTCCCCATCGGCACGCGAGGGGTGACAGGTCACGCTGTCATTGATCGCCTCGCCTCGCCCCACCTCCGTTGCCCGCCGCCACAGGCTCGATGGCGGAAATTGACACGCCCAATGACACGTCCATGTTATATGTATGTGTACAACATGGAAATCTTCAATTAGGACATCTTATTTGCAGTGAAGACGGAATATTTTGGATCTTTAAAGCAGAATGGGGGAATCACTGACGAAGCGAGTGTGATTTCGCAATCAGAGCAGTGAATCATCGAAATGCAACAGAGTTGAACGGAAATTTTTACTGCATTCCTTCGAAAGCGTTGAGTAGTAGGAGCAATTAGAAATTAGCGGTGAAGGGGACAAATGGTGCACTCCATGAGCTTAATATTGTTCTTACAAAATAGGAATAGAACATTTACGCAGTTTTTTCCTGCTAAAAGCAAATTGTGCTCGAACCATAAAAATTTGGACTTTTGGACCATGTAGAAGCTCCTAATATTGAACATAAGAAGAGTTAACCTCCGTTTAGGAACTATGCAGCTTCGCAGAAAATCACTGTCATCCGCGAAGCGCGGCGAAGCTGTTTTTCTAGTTCCTAATTCTGGCTCGGAGTTCTTTTTTTTTTTCAGAGTTTACATAGCCTGGAGGTAACGTTGTACGCGGGTCTGAGTCAGAGCGCCGCGAAGCGGCGCTCTGGCTCGAATTTGGGTAATATTGTACTTCAGCGGCCCCACTACGGAACCCAAGCTCGAAGAAATAGATTTCTCTGAACACTTGTATACATGGGTAGAGGAGGATGCTGATCACGAATATTATACTCATTGTGCATGATAATTTCGATTTCATCGAATTTATCGGTTCTTTCCAAACTTGACTTATCTCTCAAATCTCTCTGGAGAATTGCATATAGAGGTTATGAAGGAGGTGATCACGAATATAATCGTTCGATTTCCTTTTCGCATTACAATAGTTTCGTTGATTTTCTTCAAACTCTTCGCTGCATTTTCCAAATCTACCGATCTTTTGCCCATTAAATGGACCTTTTCATGCAAAATCTTCGTCATATACGTTACCAGCACCTTCAAAAAACCCCCGCATGCAAGTTTTTAGAGAAATCCGATGTGGTATCCACCCCTGGGAAGAAATCCTCTTATATGAATCATGGTAGTGCAACAAAATTTTCTAGAGCGCAGGTGGTGGGGGACCAGCACGTGATTCCATGCTTTCACCATGAAGTTCAGTTATATGTCGACAGTGCCTCGTGAAGATGCTAAGGTGACGGGACATTTGGCCGATGTTTCGTCATAAATAAGGGCATAGATGTAGTGGAAGTTGTGGTGGAACCCTACGCTGGCGGTCTCGAGCCCTACGCGCGAGACAGTGTTTACAACGATTTGACGTTGCATAGCAGAAAAGTACGGAGCAGAGCAGCCCCTATGCTGGAGCTTTGTTATGGTCTGAGTCCAGCATTGAAACACTGGATAATAACCACTTCGTGCGGACCGGTGCGTGCCGTGGATGGGACTTCCAGAGCAATGAGATTCATTCGGTATTCTCACCTATCTGCTATCTGCGCACCCCTCATTGAAGTCTCGTGCGGTTACGCTCTTGTTTTTAAGTAGGGCTGTACAATACAATGGATGAAGGACGAAGAACGCTTCATCATATGCTGTTGTGACATTTTCTGAAGCCAGTTGTGCAATCGATTCTACTTTCTAAATATTTCCCAACTTTCTTCCATTACCCTTGAGATTTACGTAGAATGCGGGTGCACTGATGATGAGCAGATGTGTCGTTGCTCCATAGTTTACAAAAACATCAGGATAGATGTCCAAAGATCGAGAAAGGGTCCGACGTGGCTCATTAGTTGGGAAAACGCTAGGATACGGATCCACCGATGGATCGGGTAGTGCAACAATAGAGAAAATGGCAGGGTATGGGTCCACGGATGGAGATTGGGTCCGCAGGGGCTCATTAGTGTGGAAATGCTAGGGTATGACTCCACGGATGAGGATTAGGTCTCCCGTGGCCCAATAATGGGGGAAACGACAGAGTACAGGTTCTCCGATGGATCAGGTCCAGCGTGGCTCAATAGCGAAGAAAGCAATAGTGGGGAAATAGCCAGGATGAAGGTCCACGGACGAAGAATGGGTCCGCCCTAGCCCAATAGTGAAGAAAATGCCAGGATACGGGTTCTGCGATGGAGACTGGGTTCACCCCAATAGTGCGGAAAACGCCAATATGCACGGCTACCGGTGGAGTAGGGGTGCGCTATGCGCTCATTCGTGTCTCAGTTGACCACATCTACTTCCTACCTATGTAAGCGTGCAGAAGCTCATCAGTTGTACTATCTCAATAACGCGAAGCTTGAATCATTTCAGCTGATTATTTGCACTGCATTGGTTACATTGAGTTGTTCACAGGTACTAAATCCATCTTGAAAATACTCGAGTTCAGAGTTGGGAGTGAAAGAGATGTGACAAAAGAACAGTAGGTAGTATCATTGCAACCGAAAATAGCTTTACGTGGAGATGAGCGGTCAAGAATTGGCAATTAAGGCTAGGATTACTCGAAGCCTGACGTTTCGAAGCCTGGCGGCCAGACTCGTAGAATATACGCAATTCATAAGGGGAATCTTGTATTTGAGTTCAATTAATCATCACTTTTGCTTATCTGTTAATTTTCCAAGCATTTCCCATGAGTGAAGCTTTTGCACATACCTCAAGTGGCTGCCCCATCCCACTTAGGATTAAATCTGTTTAAAATTAAGAAGAGAAAATTAGAAAAAAGAAAATAAAAGAAAAATTAAAATTAAAAGCTAATCGATTAAATCAATCGAATCGACACTACCATGAAAAATGTGAATGATATTCGTGATCAGCACCAACGACTATCCCCGCATACAAGTTTCTAGAGAAATTCAATTTTCCGGTTTCTTCTTTCTTGGGATCAATAGTGGAGCCGCTGAAGTATAACAGTACCATTATTCGCACTAAAAGGGTGTTTATAGTTTTCAGCATTGTGCGGCGCGACATGGCGCGAGAAGTGAACCGCTACGAGCTCACTTCTCGCCTCGCAATGAGCTTCCAATTTGCCGCGATGCTCCAGCGGCAAAGAATGCCACGAAGCTTTCCTTGCTGCAGCCCGCAGGGCGAGCTCGCAAACTGACTAAAACTGTGAAAGGACCCCTCTTGCGGCAGATGACGCTGCGAGCTCACGAGAGCTCGCACTGCGTTGACGCTGCCTATGATTAAGTATGGGCGCGGCGCGTCAAAGCTGTAAAAACCCCTTAAATGATGCAGTAAAGAGTATCATCTCTATATTAAATAAATGATGAGTTAATGCTAATTGTAGACCTGTTTGTTAGTAGTTCCACCAGACCTAACTTGGGTAACTAAGAAAAAAAAATCGTAGAAGGTCAGAGGTATTCATTTATTCATTTATTCATTTATTCATTCATTCATTCATTTATTTATTCATTCATTTATTATTTATTTATTTATTTATTTATTTATTTATTCGTTTATTTATTTATTTACTTATTTATTTATTTGTTTATTTATTTATTCATTTATTCGTTTATTTATTTATTTATTTATTCATTTATTCATTTATTCATTTATTCATTTATTCATTTATTCGTTTATTCGTTTATTTATTTATTTATTTATTTATTTATGGCTTGCACGCTCAAGTGCGCACGAACAGTCAAACAACTAGCTAAAACACAAAAACAGAAACAGAAACATGGTGTTAGAGCGCGTGACAACTGAGAGGAAAAAAATTGCTGCTAAAAGGAAAAGGAGAATTTGGGGAGAGGCGACATCAGGTGGGAATTCCCCAGCAGGCAAAAAGAAAAGAAAAGCATTCTGATAGCACTGCAAACCACTACTTAATAACCTTGAGCTGGCAACTTTGGTGGATTAGCAGGGAAGTAAAAGTAGAAGTAAAAGTAAAAAGGGGGATGGCGCTAGGGATAACGCCACTCTCCATGAGCGCTGGGCATGCATGGAGAATCTGACGCTAGATTTTCGGATGTTAGGTATTTTCTACCCCTAACAATCCAGCCTCAGACCCACCTCGGGAAAATTCCTGAGCCCGCTAATGAAAGTGTGTAGCAGCAACGCAGGTATCAAGTAGTTTGCATTTTGTTGGCTAGTAAAAGCATTACGTAATGCCAGGGAACTCAGTGGATCAAACATAGAAGTGGGAACTCTCCAACAATTTTTTCAAACAGTGTACGAAATTCGTCCAGTGAAAGAAAAAAACATGCTAAATAACGTATAGTTTGTGTGACTACGGCTGCACCTCCGTATATGTCCATGGAGACTGGGCTCGCGTTGTCGGACTGCATTCAGAAAGGTTGCTATAATTCTGAAATCCTGAGAACTGAGAGTAGGTCAAGTTTCCTCAGTTTTGCACGGAATACTGAACTGTTCGGTGAATCTAATACGCTCGATGGCAACATTTGTAGCCATATTGCGCTTCGGAGGAAAAAGAAATTGAAGATTCTGGACTGATGCTTTCTACTCAGTTTAACACTCTGTAGCGAAAAAAAAACGCCTATGCGCCCCCTCGACGGTCTGAAAGTCCAATATTTACTGGCTCTGAGTTTCGTTTCGCACCTCAAAATTTTAAAACAGAACACCAAGTCGTTGAACACACGACGGTATAGCAGACTTTCCATCCCAAAATATTTGAGTCTAGCCTCAGTGGTGTGTTTTCGAAATCATATGCAAGGCTAGGCCCCCTACCGATATGCAATATCGATGTTTTGGTCAGATTAACAGGTATTTCCTAAACTGCAGCCCCTTCCATCATATTTGATATATAATAGATTGAGATAATGCTTAGTGAACTTTGAATTTGAACTTCTTTGAATTTTCCGGACTATAAACTCCATACACTTTGATGTCATCTGCATACATCATGACCTTTACAGAGGGGTGTGTAATTAATTTGGCTGGCAGATCGTGAGTGTAAGCAAGGAAGAGCAGAGGAGAGAGAACTCCTCCTTGCGGTACACCGCTAATACATAAATAACGATTTGAAAAGCAATTTCCGATTTTAACGCACATGTGTCTACTATCAAGATACGATTTCACCCAATTTAGCAATGCTCCTCTTACTCCGAGTTTATAGAGTTTCAAAAGCAATTTATATAGAGTTTCAACAGCAATTTACCATGATTGACTTTATCAAACGCTTTTGATAAGTCAAAGTATATTACGTCTACATTTTTTCCATTGTTCGTGGCAAGGTTCCAGTCAAAAATACAGTCAACTAGTTGAGTGACAGTGGACGCTTCAGGCACGAAACCATGTTGTTCTTGTGGAGTCAGCTGGTTTTTAGTTAGAAACGAAGCTAACTTGTCACGTATCAGTTTTTCCAACACCTTGACTGGTGATGGTACGATGCTTGTTGGCCGGAAGGAAGACAAGGGAACAAATTCTGAACTTTTTGGAATCGCAGTTACAATTGCTTCTTTCCAAATCGAGGAAACCTTACTGTAAAGTAGGGAAATATTGAAAATTATTGAAAATGGCTTGTACAAGGTGATTGCGCACTTTTTGTACACAATTTGGGGAATACCGTCAAAAGTGGAAGATGTGGATTTTTTTCAGTCTTTTCAGTACATCTAGAACCTCGTTTGGATGAATAGTGATGTTTTGCTAAACATTGGAAGAGAATATATTGACGGGAAAATTGATTGGATTTTCATCGCTATTAGGTACGAAAACCAATGCAAAGAATTTCGCCAAAGCTTCGGCTTTCTCACCGTCTTCTACATATCTGTTACCGTCGTTATCTTTAAGAACAGTGATTTTTTCGAAACTTTTCATTCTATATTTGACCAACGAAAAAACCGAACTTCTTCTACGTACTTCGGTGGAACGCTTTTCTTAATAAGCTAAAAACCTTCTCAAATGGCGATCTAATTCAGAACATACTCCTTTATATTCAGGATTTGAAAATGGATTTGACAATATATTAAACAAGCGTACTTTATGCGAATCCAGATTCGAGATGTGTTTAGGATAACGTAATTTTGGTTTTTCGACAGAATCAAAGGGTACATGCTTAGCCAAACCTGAGTATATTACCCGACAGAATATTTTATACACATCGTCTATGGACGTGTAACCATTAAAGGTCTCCCACCAGTCAACTGAAGGGAAGCATGAACACAAACCAATGTAGTTAGCCTTGCAGAAGTTTGGAAGGGGTATTTTCCCTGGCTCTTGAAAGGTGGATTCAATCCGGAATGATATCATGTTGTGATTAGAAGAAGCAAGAGGAGGAGCTATTGAAATATTATCTAACAGAGGTGCAAACGTCAAGATAATATCCAGAGTAGCATCACCGCGAGTAGGTTTCATGACTTGTTGAATTAACCCACAATAATCAAAAAGTTCGAGAAATCTAGTCGAATTCATATCCCGAGCTTTCAAAAGATTCCAAACGATATCAATGTTCAAGTCCCCTAACAGGATCAGGTGTGAGTTAGAAAGGCACATATCGAATAAGGAGTCTATAAGGATCTTATCTTCAGTATGTGTAGAATTGGGCGGACGGTACAGCAAAATTACTCTGAACTTTGAAAACTTGAACAAAATTACTCTTACTCTGAACGTAAAGGAACACTGTGAGTCAAATCCATCTAGAACGAGCACATCAGACTTGGGGCCAGAGGGACGCGCAATCTCAGTCAGGTTACATAATCTTTTACTAGACAACATACACCAGCACCTCTAATCTCAGTCAGGTTACATAATCTTTTACTAGACAACATACACCAGCACCTCTAGGCCCCTACGGTCTGCACGAAATACTTTATAGGGAAAATTTGAAATAATTTCACAGTTTGATACTTTGGAAGAAAGCCAACTTTCTGTGATAAAAATCAGATCTGGTTTACATGTGGCTAGGAAGAGTTGAAGGTGATCAATCTTATTTAAGAGGCTTCGAGTATTAAATAAAAAACACTTCAATCCTTGTGGAGTTCCATGTCGAGCTAGGCGTTTCCCGGAAGTTGTACTTGTGGGAGATTCTGGACCCGCCTTAGCTTCCCCCGGTAGACCACCGAAGCCCGGCATTTTAACTGCCCATTGCGCTCTCTACACTCTTCTCTCAACTCATTTTCATGCACTCGTTCTGCCCGGGTCATACTGCGCCTAACATATACGTCGGAAAAATCGGAGCCACGCAATTCATACGAATTCGAGAGCACTTTTTTCCAGTGAGACCTAGATGGCAGAACGATTTTTACCAAACGTGGCTTCTCGTTTTCCAGCTCGCCCATTCTGAACACTTCTAAAGGTCGACATTCAACATCCAAAGTGTCGAGCAAACAACTTACCTTAGTCTCCAGGTCTCGCTGTCTGTTAGATTGAGACTGCTCTCCAACTGCTTCGGGTAAATCGTATACGACGATGCTCCTGGCCCTCTTCTCCGATTCAACACTTTCTGTTATCTCCTGCGAGGTTTTAGAGAACAGCTCAAGAACCATGGCTTCTATCACAGGGTCTTTATTGCGCTCCAGTATGGCGTTCCTGATCTCGCTAGCAGACAGCTTCAGATAGCTCGTCGGAGACGTGGTACCACCACTGCTGCTGTCAAGACCAGTGCATGTAGCCGATCCTGGCTCGGAAAATTCGTTAACGACTTCGTTTCTCCTCTTAGAACGACGTGCCTGGCTCATAATCAAGATTTGGTGGCGAATCAAAGGTGAAAAAAATCAATTTCTGGACTATGCCCTCAGGAAAAAAAACGAAAGGATCAAATTTTTGAAAAAAAATACAAAGGACAGGCGCAGAAGAAATAAAAACAGCTATGTTGAATAGCAGGAGAGAGGATCAGAAACATTGAGAAGGAAAATTCGGTGAATAAAACACAAAGTTTAATAACTTAGCCACAATTTGCCAGAGAAGGATTGAACACGACCGCTCGTCGCCGATGCATGAATAACTATGAGAATTACTATTATGCTGGTGCATAATTACTGCGGCTTTTTTCTCGAATTGTTTTCTCGATAAACATTGAAGCTTTTCAAATGGTTATTCCGTGGAAACAATCCTCTCTTTTCACTCATCAGAGGTGCTATCGAAAATCGCATCCACTCAGCGAGCCTTTCAAAGACGGACTAATCAGCAAGGCCAAGTTGACACATTGTTCATATTCGTAATTTACGAGCTTCACAGATGAAGAAAGAAGAGGTTGGCCATCAAATTTCGAGCAACAGGAATTTTGGGCAGCCTGGAAGAGAACGGAAGCTTGACAACGAGAGTGCTGTCCGAACTCTTCGACGTGCACCATTCGACCATGATACTTTCTTTCAAGAGGCCCAGAAAAGCATGGGGATGGGCTACATGGTCCGCTCGAACTCTCAGACAGGCACAATTTTCAATTTCTACCGGTTTTCTGTAGCAAAACTAGTAGGTTCTATTTCTGAGAAATCTCGTCAGTCGCACCTGCTTCCCTTCCACGACTGCCAAGAGTTCCTGGTCGTCAAAATTTCATCGTAGGGGTCTTCATTCTTCTAGGATTGTACCTTCCAACTTGAACTGCACAAATATTATTCGACTTGGCTTCGTCGATTCTTCTTCAGCCAAAATTCCATTGAGATCGCGGAATGCCTGTGCTGCATTCGAAGCTTTCCCGAGGTGGTAGAGCATGAGATGGCGAACTTGGATACGATTTTCGACAGCATCGTTACTAAGTGAATGAAAAGGATTATTTACATGAAAAACCCTCCAAGAAGCACTAATTTTCAAGGAGAAAAGGAGTCGCAAAAAAGCTGCCTTAAACATGCACCAACTTAATAGTTTTTCCACTAGAATTATTTTTCGATAATTCATGTTGTATTAGCTGTATTAGTGATAAAGAGAATTATTAATAGATACCAGTAAAATCTTGGTAACTGTTAATGTAGCTTGGTAATCAATGTTATTTTTTGGTAATCTTTGCGTTCTAATATGGTAATTTGTATATCGCTAATGCAGTTTTCCTCTGCTCATTTTTGGGTTCACTTGTATTCAGTGTGTTCCTGTATTTTATCGGATAAATCGATATTGTTAAGGAATCATACGCAAAAAAAGCGCAAAAACAAACCTTTTTATGGAAAACGTTAAGGACGAAAAAAAGACAAACAGACAAAGGGCGAATTCGAAACGTAAGTTTGCGAAAAAAAAAGTACAAATGGTATCTGTAAATTGGCAGAACGTTCACATTGCAAACTTGAACACCACTTCGCCGACGATCTCTCTACTTCACTCATCTACGTCGCCTATATCAAACCTCATCCCACCTCACACCGTTCACCGTCAACACTCCGGGCGTCAACAAGTCCCACGTCCAATACTATGCAGCAGCTTTTCAGCGTCAAACATAATAGACAATCATGTGCCATTCAATGAAAATAATTTTGTTGTTAATTATGTATTCGTAATGGTGACTGTGAACAATTTGCAATTGTAATCTCCTAACTAGTTGAGACAATTTGTAAGACAAAAAGGAACAACACAGGTGATAGAGAACATTTATTACAAGTTTCACTTCGCGAGAGGCTACCTAGAAGGGTCATGAAACCAGTAGACGGAATTATAATGTTTCACATTCTCGCGGTTCATGAGGACCCACATCCCATCGACCGAATCAAAGTAGTGCTGTTCGAAGGAGAGAGCTCACCTCTTGGCCGTTCTACCATAACGTGACCGGAATCTCAAGATCACGGGCAGAACACTAGCCAACTAGTGGACCTTCCCACAGCATGGTAAGAAAAGGTAGTGGTAAGATTATCGAGGAAAGGGGAAGGAGAATAAGAAGGTAGTGTGTAGCACAAATATAATATAATATAATATAATATAATATAATATAATATAATATAATATAATATAATATAATATAATATAATATAATATAATATAATATAATATAAGTATATAATTTAACTAGCAACATTAAACCCTTTCGAATTTATTATTCTTGTGGTAACTATATTGTAGAACATATGAAAGGAATAAAACTGTCAAGTACAATGTTGAAGCGTCAAAACTTCATCGGACCTTGATGCAATCCAAGCATATTCGGAGAACGTCGAATATTCAAAAATTCGAATATTCAGTCAGAACTTCCAGTAGAAGATTGAATATATGTTATGCACCTCTAATGCCGGACTTGAAATACATAATAACAGGATTGTTCGGTCTCTGAGCTTCATACGGCAAGTCTTCTTCAATTGTACAGTGAAGTCTCTTCAATTAGTTTATTTTTAAGCTTTCGGCGTTATAAATGGTTTGATTGTCAATCGCGTGATTACTTCATTGTGTAATTAAGATCATAGGGGTGAGGCCGCTTGCTTTACATGTTAGCTCGTGCCCATAGAATTGTGTCCTAAATGTTTATAAGTTTTGTGCCTATGAGGTTTTTAGGTGGAACCTCTATTGACGGCCTGACGTTTCGGCTCTATCGCCGTCCTCAAAGGCCTGAAAAGAGGTTGCTCTGAGAAATCTAGCGCCTAACCCGCCAAGCATCTCTCCACTCTGTGCTAGAGTCTCGATATTGTTCAGAGCACAGAATGCAGAAACCGCACAGTGCCAAAACCTAGCTCACACGCCGTTCCGTCGATAGCGCAGATGCCGCACTTTACTGTCGAACTTTGAAGAGTGAACATTGCCGTGTATAGACATGAATGGTGATAAGCGATATGGATGATCTATGCAGGCAGTTTCAGGCAGTTTATAGCTCGCAAAATGGCACGAACGGCATGAAGTCGTTTGTAATCGTAAGACACTCATTTTTGTTATTCATCGAAGGATTCCGAACCGAGATCCAGAATGCCTCCAATGTTTTTCTAGCTGATATATCCGTTTCGTGCGCCAAAATTGTGCATTTCACGGCAAAGTCGTCTCTGCGATGTGATTCGTTTCTGTCTTCACTTCGCTCTTCAAAGTTCGGCAGTAAAATACGGCATCTGCTCTATCGGTGGAACGGCGAGAGAGCTAGGTTTTGGCATTGTGCGGTTTATGCATTCTGTGCTCTGAACAATATCGAGACTCTAGCACAAAGTGGAGAGATGCTTGGCGGGTTAGACGCTAGATTTCTCAGACCAACCTCTTTGCAGGCCTCTGAGGACGGTGATAGAGCCGAAACGTCAGGCCGTCAATAAACGTTCCACCTGAAAACCTCGTAGGCACAGAACTTTTAAACAATAGTGAACATGCCGAGGTTTCAAAATACGAAGACATTTGAACTATTGTGTTCTAAGTTTTTCGATGTGTAGGATAACAATCACCGCGTAGCTAACGCAGTAGGAAGACTTAAAATCACCTGCTCGCTGGTATTGCTGGTGTTTGATTGCATTTTTTTAATTTTTGTAAGCTTTAGATGAGGTTGCGACACATTATAAGGTCCGAAGAAGGCGTTAACGCCGAAAGCTTACAAATAAACTAATTGAAGAGACTTCACGGTGCAATTGAAGTGGACTTACATAATAACACTTCAATTTTAGGTTTGAATACTGATCACCGATTGCACATTTGAAATATTTCCTGAAGACAGCGTCCCACCTCTTTTTACATGTTGATGTTATCAACAGATTTTCAATCTTCTTACCATGTTGATTCCAACAATTTGCGTCAAAACTCACAGGAAAAACATAAAGCTCGTTCCTAATAAGTGTCAAGGCATAGTCTCTCTCTCGAAAATCCTTGCCTCACGCTTCGCCGCCCCTCAGCTGAGCCACGCCGCACCACATATGACAATGTATAGGTGATGAGGAGCTGCTCAGCAGATGGGAGGTGTAGCGTGAGGCAAGTGTTTTTGAAAGAGACTGTATGTGTCTGCTTCCCGGAACCGCGGATCGTTCCTAGTTCTGCTGGCTGTCCGTCACAGCTGCAACAAGAAACAGCACGAATATGTCAGCAGATAGAACACGAGTACGAGGTCGGACACTGCCGTTAACTCCAGTGAAGTTGATCTAATTCAAAGAGATTAGGAAGGATGTTCAAAGAACAGTGTTGTTGACTTCTCCGATTTTCCCACTTGCTATTTCAATACTTGGCTTAATGAAAAAAAAAACAAATTGCTGTGCTGATATTGAATTCAGTTTTTTTGTGCGGGATGTACAAGACTTATTAGAGCAAGAACGTGTGGCTTGATAGCTTGGAGAGTGCGCCTGTGAACTTTCCCGCGATTACGGCGTGTCGTGGTGTGATCCGGGCGATCAGCTGGAGGGCGCGCGTTCGGACTCAGCTAGAGAAGGGGCGTGGCTGACGGTATTTCGTGGATACGCACGCAGCGCGCAGCTGCTAAGTGACAGTCAGGAAGGCTCACGCAGAGGGGTGTAATTCTTAAACTGTAATTTTTGGAACCGTCAAAAATTTTCCATAGGAGGCTATTTGCCGTACCGATTGCGAAATTGCTGAACATTTTGTCAAGTTGTCAAATGACATCGTTTTTGTCCAGTTGCAGGCTTAATTATCCTATTAAGCACGTGGAATAACCCCACTGCACTATTTTTTCAGAGGATTCTACGAAATCTTTGCCAGCGTATTTGGTTCCGATTCAAAAGCATATAACTTCTCTTCCATTTAGTAAAGCTTCGAACTTCTTTTTCTGAAAGAACCTTTTAAGCGACAGTTCTATTTTAGATGTGCAGCTGTCAACAGAAGCAGCGTAACACCTGTATATCCGTAGCGCATCAGTGGCCATGCCTTTTTCTGGCTGTACCCAAACACCCTGGCGCCGATCAGCTGATTGAGTCAATGGGTGCGGGTGCGTCTGGTTGAAGATTTCATTAAACGACAGTGGAAAACAACAAAATAGACGGAATCACACAAAGAACATGTCAGCATCAAGTTCTATAAGTTCTATGAGATACCATATCCAGGATATACTTACCGTAGTCCTACTAAAATAGGGTTATTTTACGGAATGGGTTCGATTTTAGTGTTCAGCACCTATAATACCTCCCATGCAACGTCCTAGCCAAAAAAAATTTTCGAAGATTTTGGTCACATTTGGCCGCGTTTGGGGAGCAGGCCAGATATGGCCGCTTTCCGTGGACGCTGAACACATTCAACAGATCGAATAACCTTTAGTTGCAAAAATTGAGGGAGATCGAATAACCTTTAGTTGCAAAAATTGAGGGAGTTCTGTGAGATACCCTATCTACAGTATAGATCCGTAACCGTATAGAAAACCAAAGGACGTGTCAGCGGCCAAATCTGGCCGGCCGATGGTGGCTGGCCGCCGCCACGCAGGAATTCGCCCTCTGATCACGAATTCTATATCGGCTTTTATGGCAACGTCATCTTCATAAGGTTATGGAAGGTGAACATAAATACTAACTACAATGTTTACTGTACAAATGAACAGTCATTTCTTTCGCAATAGCATCTGGGGAAAACGCAGGACGGGTCCAAAATCAGCGTAACCGGCTTTACATTAGGTTGGTGCAAAAATAGTTGGCGTTTTATTTTCAAACCTTTATTTCCGAACCCCATAACTCGCTCCAGAATCAAGTATTTCAAAATGCTTGGAACCGTTGTAATGCACAAATTTTTGGCAATAAGATAGATGTTCTGCGGCCGAACATCCCGAAATGGCCCTTTTAGAATCGACGAATGCCCGGAAGGCAATTTTAGTAGCATTATAATGAAGGAATTCTCTCAGATGGAGTCGTCTAGATGCTCGAGAAAATGGCTTCTGGTAAGCGAAAGGCTTTCTGATTATGATATATGAAGCAGTGCTCCATAGCCTAGGTGCTCCATCCTGTGGAGTGTCTGGTGTGCAACGTTGTGGCTCGACGATACTGTGTGGGAGGATAGAATCCATTCAATTGAGCACTGTAGGACTGGCAAAGTAGAGTTCCGGTTAATTTCATAAGTACTTCTAAAGTACTTTTCAGGTGCAAGAGAATCCATGAGCTGTAGTGAAACAGTTTTGCAGCGGACACCCACAGAGTCACCGTGACCTTCATTTGGTGTATTTTTGCTTCCTGGTAGTGTTCCGGTGCTTCTTCTCCCCCATCCAGCTGCTCAGCAGGGCACTTTATGATCTCGTATAGAAGCTGTTCTTTGACGTAAATCACAAAGCGATTGAGAAATGGGCGACAATTTCTTCAATACAAAGGGGCAAAGTAGACCTTTCAACGAGGATCGGCCTGGCACTCGTTCAGTTTGTCCGGCACCTACTCGTCGAGCTTCTTCATCCTCCCATTTTTACCAAGGGAAGGAATGTTCTGACAACGATTACCAGCGCGAGGCTCTGCGAAACCACATATGTTGTTTTGAAAGGGTCCTCATTGGTTACTGCCATCAGTTGAGGGTCGCCAACCCCAGAAAGACCTGAGCGACCTTCTCTACTTTCGAAGTAAGATATAAGATACAGCACGTCGAAAAATTCGGAAGCAACTTCGTGATGTGCAATCGCTTACACTTCCATAGACGAAAACTGCTGCCGTGATGCCGCAAAGTTTTAGTCTATAGATGTGGATTTGGCAGAAATTCTGTTTTGGCACTTTTCGTTCCAAAATTGAAAAATCAGCAATTTTGTGAATTTCTTTCAAAGTGGATGAAGCGGCTGAAAAGCTCATGAAATTTGCTACGGAACCATGTGTAGTGTTTCATACAATTAATAAGAAAAGACAGGAAGTTCTCTGCATCGGAAATGATGCAAGGGAAAACGCGCTTTTTTTGCACCAACCTAATATTATGAGCCCTACTCCATCTCGAAGTACTGTAGACATCACGCAACCTTCCTTTGTAAGCAGAAGAAAAATATGAGTCAATACAAAAAACAGTGAACTTACTACAAGTCTTCTTTCTTTTTACTGAAATAAAGTTTTGTACCTACCAATTAATGAACTATGTACGTATCTCATGCATCTCATGTATGTATGTATCTCACGAAGGAAATAAACCATTGGAGATTTCCCGAAAGTTCTTGTGGAAAATGTTTGAAATCTTACCTAGATATTTGAACTCTGTCCTATTTTTAAAATATTGGAATATTCGGTGAATTGGCCGAGTGTTAGAATATTCGACCATTTCAAAATTCTCGTTTATTCGATTATTAGAAAGTTCGATGACTTCATATTATTCGTTCATTATTCGAATATTCGAAAAAAATTTCCAATGCAGCACCTGTGTATAGCAATGTGTTTACGATCTATTATAGAATGAGTATATATCGTACTACTCCTCTTTTCGCAACTAAATATCCATGAAAGGAGCACATTAAATTATTTTTTGAACGTTCCTTGATTTCACAACATAGACCATAAATATGTATAGCAGCAAAGATGAATGCGCACAAAATGTCCATTCTTGAAAAAAAAAATCTGAAGCATAATCAGAACTTCTATGATTACTAGCCCTTCACAAACGACAGAAGTGACATTATACGCTGAAATAGGATCTGTGAGTTTGACACAGGCTTTAGAACTCGTATTTTTTTCTGATGTAGCGTGCAGGCAAATTAGCCAAATTTATTAGAAGCTCTTCGGTATTCGCCTCATATGTACATACATTTCCCATCCCAACGATGAGCTGATACTGAGAATGTTCACACCTTGAAGACTGGTGAAACTAATCACTCCATTTCACTAAAATTAAGAGAACCAGCGGTTTTTTTGGCAGAATCAGCAGGAATCTCGTGCACTTCCGGCTCTTGTTTTGTCCCAACTAGGCTATCCGGGACGATTTTCACCACGATTTGACCCTGATACTGGGCCTTCGCCTCCCAGTTATCGGGCTAAGCATATTTTGGAACAGTCTTAGCCGTATGAAAACCACACACGGCATAACCTACTGCTGTTGATATGAAGCTTAATTTGGATACGAGTAACCACGAATCCTTAAGATTTCTTTTTTACTTTGACTGGCGCCCCTTCGGGACGCTAGAAAGAGAGGTGGGGCAGCCACTTAGGGCATGTGCAAAAGCTACGCACTTGCCGAATCCCTGGAAAATTGACAAAAAAGCGAAACTAATCATTAAATGGGCTAAAATATGAAATCTTTCTTATGAGGTGAGTATGAGCATGACGAGTCTGTTCTCTATCGTAGGGCGTATTCGTGCGTTTTCCTCACTACCGGGCCAACGCAGACGCGTTTTCCATAGGCGGACCTGTATCCTGCCGTACTCCGCACTAATGGCCAAAGAGAACTCGTATTCTGATGTCCTCCACAATATTTGGAAACGGTGGGCCTGTCTGTCATCGGTGGACCCGTATCTTGGAGTCATTTTCACTGTTGGACCACAGCGAACCCATTCACAGTCGGCTGAACGGTATCCTGGCATTATTCACACCATTCGGCTACGGCGGGCCCTTCTCCCATTTGGGAGCCCGCATTCTGGCGTTTTCCTCGCTGTTGGGCCACGGCGGACCCTTTCTGCATCAGCGGACTCTTATCCTGGCGTCCCCCACACCATTGGGCCATGGCGGGCCCTTGCTCCATTGGAGGACCCGTATCCTGGCGCTTTCACACCATTCGGTCACGGAGGCCCTTCTTCTAGGTGAGGGCCCGCATCCTGGCGTCTTCTTTACGGTTAGGCTAAGCCGAACGCCTTCTTCTTGGGCGGACTTGCTCCCTGGCATTCTTCCCACGAATGGACCAAAGCGAGCCTATATCCTGGCGTCCTTCACCTTTGGGCCTCGGCGGATCCTTCTTCCATTGGTGAAGCACCATTCTGGTGTTTTCCTCACTGTAGTGCCACACCGGACCCTTATCCCATCGGTGGATCCATATCTTAGCGTCCCCTACGTTATTGAGCCGCAGCGAACCGATCCTATAATGGCGGACCTACATGGTGGTGTGCTCCACACAATTGGGCCACTCAGCCGTCGATCAACCCTTATTCTGGTGTTTTTCCTCACAATTAGGCCAAACCGGACCCGCCCTCCATCGGCGAAGCCGTATCCTAGCGTTTTCACCACTTTTAGGCCACGCCACACCTGTTCTCTATCAGAGCCCCTCCACCTTTTGTAAATCTCGAGAGCAAGAGTCTCCCTAGACATTCCCAGCACAAAATGAATAAAAATGAACAAGAGATAATTATCGTGAAAATGATACGTATCGATTGCCACGTTACGTCACCATCAACCGCTGCCAAACGGAACTCATCGCCCGTACCCACGAAGATAGGCCCGAAATCAACTGGCGATGTGATGATAGCGATAGTGGAAACGATGTCTATTGATCGTCACGCCACATCCATTATCATCTCTCTCACGTCTGAAGCCTCTTCATTCACTTTATCCATGTGGCGATCGCCGGCCGCACCATGGGACGCTGATGAAGCATCCACCAAATGAGGCGACCGTACGGGAGAGGCCTCGCGGAACGCAACGTTCGGCACACCTATCTGGATCCATGAATTAAGTGCATCGTCTCTCGTACGGGTGCACCTATCTTGTTCAACATGGGGAAATTCTTCATAATTAGTTCAGGATAACCTTGAACCGATGGTATTCTATGGTATTACAAGCACATACACACCTCTGTTATAATGCGAGGATTCGACCAGAGCATTTGAACAACCCTCCAGTTCTCATCAACACGTTGGCTAAGGTTTCCACGCGATACCTGTCGGAATGCAAGGTACACAACCAATGGAAGACCAGCAGGACCTGCCGCTCTATAGGAAGGGAGACCAGCAGGACATCGGCAATTATCGCCCCATCTGCCTACTGTCCGTCGTCAAGCTTTTCACGCGAGTGATCCTCAATAGGATCGAAATGACACTAGATGAAGGACAGCCGTGCGAATGAGCAGGGTTTCGAGAAGGATTCAGTACGATCAACCACATACACCCGTCAGTAGACTCATCGAAGTATCGCGAGAGTACAAAATGCCCCTCTGTCTCGCGTTCATCGATCTGAAGAAAGCCTTCGACTCCGTTGAGACAGAAGCGGTCCTGGAGGCTCTGAGGAACCAGGGCGTTCCTATTCAATCCATCAAGATATTTCGTGAGCTCTACGGCAACTTCACAACCAGGATTTCTTCATTCTACGACGAAATCACCATCGACGTCAAGAGAGGGGTTCGGCAAGGCGACACCGTATCGCCAAAACTATCCAGCACCGCTCTTGAAGACGTCATGCGAAGACTAGAATGGGATTGCATAGGAGTGCAAGTTGATGGCTGGCGACTTAACCATCTTCGCTTCGCTGACGACATCGTCCTTACAACGCCAAACATCAGTGAAACGGAACGGATGCTGGCCGACTTCAACGACTCATGTGGGAAGATTGGTCTCCAACTGAATCCGACGAAGACGATGTTCATGAGAAACGGATGGGTCTCGGATGCTTCATTCTCGCTCAACGGAACGACCACATCCGAATGCTCCAGCTACGTATATCTAGATCGGGAAGTCAACATGATGAACGACCTCGCTCCAGAGCTGGGCAGGAGGAAGCGGGAGAGGAGCTTACAAGAGCATCGAGGACGTAATGAAGAAGACGAAGAACACCAGGCTCCGTGCCCACCTCTTCAACACAGCGGTTCTCCCTGATTTGACGTACGCCTCAGAAATCTGGGCGCTGCGCAAGCAGGATAAGAACGCCGTCAGCGTCGTCGAACGCCCTATCGAAAGAGTGATGCTAGAAATAACCCGGCCTCACGCAAGTGAGGGCAGGAACCCCTACGTCAACAGACGAAGATCAGGGACGCTGCCGCTTACGCCAAATTCAGTAAAATCAGGTGGGCCGGACACATGATGCGTCTTGATGACAACCGTTAGACAAGAGCCGTCAGCGACTGGACTCCACGGAACCTTAAACGCACAACAGGAAGACCACCGACCCGATGGTCAGAGTTCTTTACGAAGTCCTTCAAAGAAAGATGCAATTGTCTTCGTGTCCCTCGAATGGACAGAATTCATTGGACTACTCTGGCACGCGAGAGGGACAAATGGAATTATTGCTGGCGCCCGCTCGAAATATCCGAAGATCGACGGGAGTCAAGGTGACTCGTCATTGTATTTCACATTCTTTCGGGCCTTATGGACACGATGGACATTTACATATTATGCTTTCTTACTAGCTAACAACATATGTAGCTCTGATGCAATGGATGTTCTAAAAAAACAAATGTGTTTTGCTTTTCTTCTTCTCTGGAGCGAAATATAACCAGACAATTCCCGCATTTTCGGAGAACAGTCGAAGCTCACCACATGTTTCCCGTTCAGTTGTAATAAGATGCTCATTGGCAGAATTACGTTCACTTTAACGCAAAACATGCAAGTTGAATCTGATGAACATTTGAAAAAAAAAACAAAGAAACTTCCATAGAACCAGTGGCGAGCGCTTGGAGGCGGGGGAGAGTGCCGCCGGCCTTCTTCTCCCGAGATTGAATAGCCAAAAATACTTCACAAATGGTTGAGAATTTGCATTTGACCTAGAATGAATCAGCTCACTTATTTTATCCCTGAGATTTCGAGTGAATAAAGTGGCAAAAATCCAGGTTTTTCGTTCACCATAGCACCCCCTCCCCCCCCCCAACCTGGTTGCGTTCTTCTGCATCCGTCACTGCATGAAGCCTTTGGTATTTTAACAGAGCGACTCGAATCGTAATGACGTGTGACGACGGTGTTCTTCGAAAAGCGTTGTTTCTGACGAATTCAGTGTTTTCTTAACTAACTAATTGTCACAAAGAACCTGTAGGGCATCACGTTCTGCGCTCCTTCGTACCGCCTGCCCAGTAGGATTCATATAATTTGGTCGGGAGAAACGTCACCGTCTCCTGAACAAAATGCACAAGATGTGTCAGCAAGTAGAGAGACTAGGTACTGTAGAAGGATATGTGGTCAGCGAATGAACCTTTTGGAAAGCATCACGTGTGGGGGAGTCGTTTCTTCAATGGCGAAGTAATCCTTCGACGAAATGATCAACAACAAACCTCACATCAGGAAGACTACAGAGGACTAAACGCTCTCAGCGGTTGGACAGATTGCTGAAAATCACGGTGTTTCCAAGAAGCGATTCCTCAACTGGAAGGTACCAAGTGCACATCTCAATATAGTCAATATAGTTTCGGAAGGCGAACGTGGGCAGGCGGATCGGCTAAATCGTCAACTATTTCGCAGCCTACGTAAGCCTTCGTTTCCTCATATCACGGGTTAGTGCCTTCCATAAAACACTGTCTTGATTTAGTCATCCATCCTTACTATGTGAAGTTTTTGTAGAAATTTTGGTTGGAGGATGAGTGAGAAAGCACCATTTCTAACCAGTAGCCGGTTTGGGGTTCGAGAACAGAATATTTTTCTATATATAGAGTGACCCACGGATCTCCCTCATACGAGGGATCCCAGCCGGTTAGTCGCGAGGCTACGTGGCGCGTCCCCAGGTGGCGGATAGGGGGCTAATCGCGGACCAAACGCGACCTTGTGCCTGCCCTGAGACGCGGGTGGATTCAGGGGATGGACTCCCTGTTTCTGCAGTGTCGGAGCGATCTATACCTTCTGTCAGCGCGTGGGCATGTTCATGCATGCGTGCATGGGTGTGACTGCGTGTCTGCAGATTGTATCCTGCACATCTATCCGACCAAAAGCCCTGCATTCAAGTGACTGGGAGGTACAAGGGAGGCGGTTCGGAGTCGCCTCCAACAAATAAGCTCCATCGTCCACTCCCGGGAAGCCCGGCTAACTTCCCGGTGAAATCACACTCCAGCCTCCCACGGGGGAATCGAGCCCAGCAAGCTATCTCCTGTGGGCTTAAAATTCTTCAAG
The DNA here is from genome assembly GCA_037903475.1 of Ancylostoma caninum. Classification (NCBI taxonomy): domain Eukaryota; kingdom Metazoa; phylum Nematoda; class Chromadorea; order Rhabditida; family Ancylostomatidae; genus Ancylostoma; species Ancylostoma caninum. The sequence continues at coordinate 219,796 of JBAJFG010000143.1, read as the reverse complement.
CTCGACACAGCAATAATAGAGAGTGTTCCCCTGATTTCGGAAGAGTCACTGGTACGGCAGCGCCAGTGAGGACGAGGTCCGAGGGGTTATCTAGGCTGCCTAAAACCAGAAGGACTATGATGACGGTCTGTACCTTCAACGCACGCACGCTTGCATCGGAAGCTTCCATCGAGGATTTGATGATGCAAGCCAGGAAGATCAGGTACGACGTCATCGGACTGACCGAGACGAGGAGACACCGACCACTGAATGCCACCTTCGACACTGGAGAAGAGCTGTTCCTTGGAACCTGCGACAGTAGAGGAGTTGGTGGAGTCGGTGTCCTCGTCAACACGAACTTGGTCATGAACATCGACTCATTCGAACAGCTAACAACCCGAATCGGACGTTTGCGGTTGAGAAGATGTGGATCAATACCGGCCTTGACAATCTTCGTCGCCTACGCTCCAACATCCAGCTACGACGAAGAGGATATTGAGGCCTTCTATATGGACTTGGAGAAGTTCTACAGGGAAGACCACACATTCTACAAGATCATCGTTGGCGATTTCAACGCCAAGATTGGTCCTAGGAGAACGCCTGAGGAACTTCACATCGGTACCCACGGCCTGCAGTGGAACGAACAGGGAGAGAGGCTGTCTGAGTTCATCATGACGACGAAGACCATCCATGGTAACTCTCAATTTCAGAAGCCAACCTCCCTACGCTGGACGTGGGAGTCACCCGGTGGAGAGTACCATAATGAAATTGACCACATCATCGTCAATCGAAGGTTCTGCCTGACCGACGTCGGTGTTGTACCAAAGTTCTACACCGGATCCGACCATCGCCTCCTTCGTGCAAGATTCTTCTTTTCACGCAAAGGAGAGAAAGCCGTGAAGTTTAAGAGAAGGAGTCCCAAACCCGTCATCAATTGGGATCTTTTCACTACGCTAGCCGGCTTTTGGGAAGATGCGGTTGTCGACAACATCGACGAAGAGTACGATCGGCTTGTACAGCATCTCCGCGACAGCGCGAAGAGTGCTGAGGGTTTGAGAGTCACCAAGAGACGATTGTCTTACGAGACCCTCGAGCTCATACGCCAGCGTGGAGCCGCGAGAGCCGCAGGCAACTACCAGCTAACGTCCGAGCTCGCAAAACGGTGCAGAGAAGCGATAAAAGAAGACCTCAAGGAGAGACGAGCAGCAGTGTTGGCTGAAGCCGCAGAGGCAGGGAAAAGCATTCGCTGCGCCCGCCGAGACTTCGCCAATCGCAAGACCAAGATGTCCGCCCTCCGGCGCCCGGACGGAACAATTTCTTCATCAAGACGGGCAATGGAGAAGGTCATCTACGACTTCTACTCGGATCTCTTCGATAGCCACGTCCACCTCCCTCAATGTCACCTTAGGGAGGACGGGTATGTTGTCCCATCGGTTCTCCCTTCCGAAATCCGACATGCCATCAAGTCGGTGAAGAATCGTACAGCACCGGGCCCCGACAGGATTCGACCGGAACATCTGAAGAACCTACCGCCAATTCTCATTACCACCTTGGCTAGGCTTTTCACGCGGTACCTGTCGGAGTGCAAGGTACCTAACCAGTGGAAGACCAGCAGGACCGTGTTGCTGTACAAGAAGGGAGACCCGCAGGATATTGGCAATTATCGCCCCATCTGCCTACTGTCCGTCGTCTACAAGCTTTTCACGCGAGTGATCCTCAATAGGATCGAAAGGACGCTAGACGAGGGACAGCCGTGCGAGCAAGCAGGGTTTCGAAAAGGATTCAGTACGATCGACCACATACACACCGTCACTAGACTCATCGAAGTATCGCGAGAGTATAAGATGCCCCTCTGTCTCACGTTCATCGATTTGAAGAAAGCCTTCGACTCTGTTGAGACGGAAGCGGTGTTGGAAGCCCTGGGCAACCAGGGCATACCTACTCAATACATCAAGGTATTTCGTGAGCTCTACAGCAACTTCACGACCAGGATTTCTCCATTCTACGACGACATCATCATCGACGTCAAGAGAGGGGTTCGGCAAGGCGATACCGTGTCGCCAAAACTATTCAGCGCCACTCTTGAAGACGTCATGCGGAAACTGGAATGGGATAGCATGGGAGTGCAAGTTGATGGCCGGCGACTTAGTCATCTTCGCTTCGCTGACGACATCGTTCTTATAACACCAACCATCAGCGAAGCGGAACAGATGCTGGCCGACTTCGAGGACGCGTGTGGAAAGGTTGGTCTCCAGCTGAATCTGACGAAGACGATGTTCATGAAGAACGGATGGGTCCCGGATGCCCCATTCTCGCTCAACGGAACGACCATATCCGAATGCTCCAGCTACGTATACCTAGGTCGGGAAGTCAATATGATGAACGACCTCGCTCCAGAGCTGGGCAGGAGGAAACGAGCGGCTTGGGGAGCTTACAAGAGCATCGAGGACGTAGTGAAGAAGACGAAGAACACCAGGCTCCGTGCCCACCTCTTCAACACAACCGTTCTCCCTGCTTTGACCTACGCCTCAGAAACCTGGGCGTTGCGCAAGCAGGATGAGAATGCGGTTAGCGTCGTCGAACGCTCCATCGAGAGGGTGATGCTAGGAATAACCCGCCTCACGCAAGTGAGGGCTGGAATACGGAGCTCCACCCTCCGTCAACAATCGAAGATCAGGGACGCTGCCGCTTACGCCAAGTTGAGTAAGGTTAGGTGGGCCGGGCACGTGATGCGTTTTAACGACAACCGTTGGACAAGAGCCGTCAGCGACTGGACTCCACGGGACGTTAAGCGCACGACAGGAAGACCACCGACCCGATGGTCAGACTTCTTCACGAAGTCCTTCAAGGATAGATACGATGCTCTCCGTGTCCCTCGAACGGACAGAATCCACTGGACAACTCTGGCTCGCGAGAGGGACAAATGGAAGGATTGCTGGCGCCCGCTCGGTATACCCGAAGATCAACGGGAGTCAAGGTGATCAAGGTGATCAAGGTGATATAGAGTGACATAAAAGTCTTCGGCCGGATTTCAAGTGCCGCAAGAACTCTTAATGATGAGGAAAGATAACCAGGGTGCACTGTTTTGATATCCATATGGTGTGGTTCCTTCCATTCTTATGTTTCCCCACTGCCATCCGCTAAAATATCCTTCCAGACGCGTTCTGCAGGCAAAGTCGTAATTGCAGACAATGTCAGATCAGGCGCCATGTGTGAGCTAATGGACCATACATATCTGCGAGAAATTTCTTACACCCCATCTGGCGTGGAGTAGTAGTCGATTCGAATAATAACACACACGCTTAAGGGGTAGTTGTCAAGGATGTTGAACGCTCAAGTTCTGGAGGAAAACCCCATGAAAAGGATCAAAAGAATTGAAATACATAAATTTCTGGGTTACACACAAGTTTCATTTCCATTACTCTTTTTTTCTAGGCGAACTGACTATGTATGCAATCTGGTATTAGAATAAGTGTAATAATTAGGGGAATGCGCATATACATGAAGGATACGAGAGTACGGACAAAACACAAAAGCAAACTGTACGCGAGATAAGCATGATAATTTAGAGGGAGTCCAAAAAAATCCAAAAAAGATTCAAATTGTTGTGCAAATTTCAAGAATTTTTGACGTCCATGGCAGCTCTTCCTAAAGTGAACAATATTGACGCACTGGTATTTCTGGAATCATTACGCTTTCAGAAGCTCAAAAGCTTCTACACACAAAATCAGTTAACTATCATGATCACAATGTAAAACCCATAACTGCCGATTTCTTCTGTGGCACTTCATCAGAATTGCTTTACGAATCCTCTTTAACTCATTTCGCCTATTTTGTGGGCCCCTTCCATGTTTGCGTACGCGCGTGGCAGAATGGGCGGGGTATATAGCGACGATTTGGGCGGTGCTAGTCCTATGCGCAGCACAAGTCAGCCGCGGCGCTGGCAATTGCCTTGGAGCGCGCGAGCTGGCATTAAAGTACCAGCCGCCCCCCGCTGCGGGTACCCAAGTTCACTCACCCGATTGTGACGTACTGTCGCGACACGATTTCCAACCCCTACACGTTTAGCAGCATAATTTAATCACCAAAGTTTGAGCAGTTGTTACAACGATAGTGGAGACATCGTAATGGATGATGATCTGTGAGACATCGTAATGAACGAGATTGACCTGCTTCATCGACTACCAGATGTTCTACTTCCTGGAGAACAATTTCCACATACTCGTCGACCGGAGGACGTTTTAATCAAAATCGTCACTACATATTCGCTCCAGTATGTTCATATCATAGACAGGATTCTGAGGCACGACAACCATATTACTACTGTTCTGGATGATTACGTTAAACAACAACAACAGACGTTCACGAAAATGATGACACCTGGGTTCTCGACTACGGGCTATATCGCTGATACGGAACTCAAAGGATGGTTCGGATGGTTCTAGAAGTTAAAGTGCAAGTACGGCTTCTCAATCTTCACAAAGCCACAGTCGCAAAGATCGGCGGGTCCGAAACTCTGTGTAGAGTGATCCTGGTGAACTTTTACTTGTTTTATGGATCAGTGGTCGAGCTTCAGTTCCTCTTAAAAATTCTAATATGTCTACTACTTCTGATTTCTACTCTTGTTTCACTGCTGACAACGGGACCAGTGTTCTAGTCTTTCCACATCACGGCATTCTTGCAAGAGAAACTTTCTGAATGCCGCATCTATGCGTGTTTCATTATAAACGATACTCGAAATGATAATTATTTGCCTGAAAATTCAAATGCTTGTCGCAATCGCGACCTGTCCGTGCCTTATGTGTATTTTTGTTGCGTAATTGGCCATGCCTCGTCCGAGGCGTGGCCTGAGATAAAGAGTTCCACCTCAAGTTGTGTCCTGGACGGTCGTCTACTAACTAGGGCAAGTCGTCTGCAGTCAAATCGTCTCTGGTATTCGGTAATTGAGAACCCTCAATTACCTTCTCCACTGCTCATCCACCGCTGGCACTTAGGAGATTCCTAGTGCCACAATGCTTCTGGGGAGAACTGCCCAATAATGTGAAAACATTCGAAGACATTCGATTCTGAAACGCGAAATCATGGCCACGTACACGAACAATGGATAAAGTTCAAGTTAGGATGCAATAATGAGTGGAAATAAGAGAGTCGCCTCATTCAAATTGAAGGGGCAGCGACCCGAAATTTGGGGTGGTCCCGCTACGAGTGGGCGGAGTTGGACGAATTTTCCCCGCAGCCGTTTTTTCATTGTAGGTTTAACGGCGATGAGGTGAGTCTCGCCACGTTGTTATGTTTTGGCACGCTTCCAGCTATCGATCGTCGATCGATAGCTCCAATTTCCATGATTTGGCGTGTGATAAAATGCGTGATGTGTAATTAAACAAAACACATTGAATTGCTCTGATTTTTGGAACAGACAGTATATATTTAGGCATTATTATTATTATTATTATTATTATTATTATTATTATTATTATTATTATTATTATTATTATTATTATTATTATTATTATTATTATTATTATTATTAGTATATATATATACAGTAGACGTCAATGGCGTTGGCCCATCTGCGGCCTCGAGATCGACGTCGCGCAACCGCGCCGCGCGCGCTGTCACCTATGTATTCTGCTGCTATTAGACAATTTCTAGCAAATTTCCCATCCGATTCTAAGGATTTTCAAGCAAATCGGGGAGAAAAGACCCTAGAAATAGCATCCCGGCGGCGACAACATTGTGTTCGACGCGCGCGGCGCGTTTGCGCTGCGTCCTTCTCCAGGCCGCAGATGGGCCAGCGCCATTGCCGTCCACTGTATATATATATATATATATATATATATAGAGAGAGAGAGAGAGAGAGAGAGAGAGAGGGAGAGAGAGAGAGAGAGAGTTGGGACCGCGGCGCGGCTCTTTCGGGCACAGACGCAGGCGCACACTATGCTGAGCTCCCGTGACTCTGCCCAAGAGAGCCGGTCTTGACTCATGTCTACGTACGTTTGGAGTTCTCTGTATATATATACATATATATATATATATATATATATATATATATATATATATATATATATATATATATATATATGTATATATATCAGTGGCGGACGCAGAAAGTGGGCGGGAGGGGGGGCGTGGGAAGAAAAGTGGGGTCTCCGCCGTTTTGGGGACCCAGACGGAAAATAAAATTAATAATAATATTAATTATAATAATAAACAATAAATAAAAAATATATTAAAAATAATAATAAAAATAAACAATTAAAAATAAACTAACACAAGATTTTTATTTGTATTGTAAAGTAATTTCGAAAATTTGGCGACCCATTCTCGGGGGGGGCGCGCCCCTCCCCCCCGCCCCCCCTGCGTCCGCCACTGACATATATATATATATATATATATATATAAGTCATGATATATATATAGCGTATGTACTGCTAACAGTTGATTTTATGGTTGCCAGGATGAATAAGGTTTTGGCATTCTAGCATCAAAAGTTCTCAGCAGCTTTAAATCCGCGGTGTCCGCGTCTACTGTTCACCTTCAACAGCCTTCTGCCGCGCGCGACATTTCTGGCGACAAAGCTCGGTTCGGCGGACCGCCTACATTAGCTGGTAACAGCTGATGCCGATATGGGCAGCTCTTACACGACACCCGCAATTATAGGTGCGAGCGATGTACGAGAGAGGTGCGAGAATTTCTCGAGCGCACCTCTCGACCGTCACCCCTTGACTTGGACCCCCGCACACGCAATCCATCTATCTTTTCGACAAGGACTATACCTTACGCAGGAGCCACAATTCTCTAATGATCCTTTTGAGTATCGGAGGAGCCACAATAACATCTCGAAATCCCCTCATATCAAAAGGTTGGCATATAAATACCTTCACGCACCGGCACCTGAGTGCGGAGCTCCGGTATATGGCCCGCTTTCTCTGCCTGGCAGCCGCGCGAGGAGTTGGCGCGTCGCGTCGCGGCTTTTCGCAACAGAGCACGTTTTGTCCTTCCTCTTCACTCTTTCATGTACAGTAGTGGAGTAGTTATTAATAGATCTTCTCAAACATTGATCTCTGAACAAAGTTGTTGAAACTATCACTGCCTGCTTCTTGCTGTAAGCGTATAAGGAGGTGAAACTCTGCTCTTCAGATGTACTCTCTATGCTAATGATAGAAGCGAATGCGGGCTGACAGATCATTGTTGTGTCTGCAGGGGGCCATCTCGCTCCAAATGTTGGAGACGTGAACACATCCTAAACCTTCTCGCCAAGTTTTCTTAGTATTGTACATCAATGGACAAAAAAGCGATGAAAGCCCCGTTTTTGGAAGGGTCGAACAACCTGCTGCATGGGGCTGGTAGACGGATCGTTCCAAGTTGGGCCACGTTACGAGTTACACTGCCGTTATAGTCCTCGAGGACTGTAGCACCTTGCGTCGCCGTCGCCGGCGACTGTGATGCCGATACGCATCGATTGTGTGCGGAGCGACGGCGGCGGCCGCCGTCGCCGGCGACTGGCGATCGCCAACAATCGGCGGCCGCCAATGTTGGCGACTGTGACGTCGGTGCGTATCGATTGGTCGCCAACATTGGCGATCGGCGGCCGCCAATGTTGGCGACTGCGGCGCCGGTATCAATTGTGAGGGGTCGCCAACATTGGCGGCCGCCGTCGCCGGCGACGGCGACGCAAGGTGCTATACTCCTCGATGAGTATAGCGGCTACCTTACTAGCGTTTCCGTGAAGTTTCTAGTGAAACTACTCGGTCTCTATTGTAACTACGTCAAATTCTTGAGAAATGATATGATTAAGTAACGAAAAGCGAATGGCAGAAGGCCAAATCCAGAAAAGATTGAAGCGATCAGAAGTATGGTTGAGCCGAAGAATGTCGGTCAACTTCGAGCATTTCTTGGCATGATAACATACTATGCGGCGTTTATGCCAACGACGAAAGATCTTCGTGGACCTTTAGATGCGTTGCTGAAGAAAGATGTGAAGTGGAAGTGGAACTGCAAGAAACAAATGGCATTCGAGAAGCTGAAGGCAGCACTGTCGAGTGAGCTCAATCTTGCTCACTATGATCAAAGTCAGAAGATTGTCGTGGCGGCTGATGCTTGCGACTATGGAATTGGGTGCGTGATTTCGCACAGATATGCGGATGGTTTGGAGAAACCGTTAGCACATGCTTCACGTTCTCTCAGAGCGGCTGAGAAGAACTACTCGCAGATTGAGAAGGAAGCTTTGGGAATTGTCTTCGCCGTGAAGAAATTCCACAAGTATGTGTTTGGAAGAAAGTTTCTGCTGTTGACGGACTATAAACCGTTGTTAGCCATCTTTGGTGAGAAGAAGGGAGTACCGGTGTACTCCGCAAACCGGCTAATGAGATGGGCTACAATTCTGCTTGGATACGACTTTGACATAGAGTATGTCAATACCACGAAGTTTGGACAAGCAGATGGCTTGTCAAGGTTGATGAGGAAGCATGAAGTGGAGAATGAAGACATTTTGATCGCAACAGTCGAAAATGACGTATGCACATTGCTGAAAGAGTGCATAAGAAGACTGCCAGATAATGGTACGCAGTTCACTTCGGAACAGTTCAAGACGATGTGTGATGAAGGTGAAATCGTCCACATCAGAACGGCCCCATATCACCCCCAGTCGAATGGACAGGCAGAACGTTTTGTTGATACGCTGAAGCGAGGTATCAAAAAACTTAAGGGGTATACTGAACAGGTCAGTAGGCTAAAGGGCCGAGGCCCGAAGATGGGCGGGGGTCTCGCGCGGAAAGGAGTGAGCGCGCGCGAGATTCCCGCCTTCGAATGTTCGAGAGGAGAGACTAAGACCGAAACCTACAAACCATTTCATTCAGACCCAACGTCGCTGCCTGCCGTTCCAGCTGGGCCCCGAGGGGGCGAAGAATTATAATTCTCCTCTCCGTTTTGTCATTTCTATATTTCTATCCGTTCATCTACATCTACAATGTGGAAGCATCTGCATCTGAAGTCTTCATGTTTTTTTTTACATTTCCCTTCTTGGAAATCTATCTTCGTCACTTTTGTTCGTTCGTGCTAACGTACATATTGTTATATTGTTGATGTTACCTAATAAAAAGGTTTAATTACCCAAGTTTGAGGTTTGAACCGGGATTGTGCCGCCCGTGTTTCGATCGACATTGCTTGGTGACCGATCCTATTGGTATTCTGTGCTGCCGTCTGATTAGTGTTAGTTAATGGTATTCTCAACCTATCCAACGACGACGACGGAAGTCTAGGACGACGCGGAACCCTGATTCGACAACTCGCACCGGACCGGAATCAAGTTAGTCGTGTGCACTTTCGGATTGACCGGTTTTCCATTTCTTCTTTGCCAGCTTTTTTCGTTGAGGGGTTTCAACTTTGATTTTTTTTTTTGATATGGTGCATCGGCCACTACGAGCCGGAATTAGTGATTATTGATTATTTGTCGTTCGAAATAAGTGAGAAGTAAGCACGCCCCTTTGCGAAGTAGGGGGAAGTCGTCGGAAAAAGAGGGAAGTTCCGTAGCAGCCCCCCCCCCTTACCCTGGGTAAAAAAATGCCGATGTCCATGGCCTTGCGGTCGGCGAAGGCAAAGCTCACCAAAGGGAAAAACGCTCTAGAGGCCGCAACCAAAAATGCGGAAGGAGCCTTGAACCCTACAGCTATCCTCCAAGGACCTGAGGGGGAAACAATGGATGGACTCCAGCGACAGAGGGACTTGGTAGGGAAGAAGTTGGCGCTTTTGAGAGGAGTGAAGACCCAGTTCGAGGAAATAATCAATAACTTTACGGACATTGTGGACAGGTTGGAAGAGGGGGAACGCAAGGAGGAAGCGGAGGACTGCGGACGAATGATAGAAGAAAGCTGGGACACCATTGCAGAAGCGGATTCAGTGATTACATCACTGACGGAAACCGAAATAGATATCGATCAATCGATCGGTATCATCCTTCGCAAGCAGGAAAAAAGGCGAGTGGCAGGAGTCCAGGGATACCAACAGTCAGCAACTAGTAACCAAGGATCTACACCGACAAGTCAAGCCTCAACTTGGGGAACAATCTTACTCCCACGATTGCAGGTACCAAAATTCACTGGAAAAAGACACGAGTGGGAAAATTTCTGGTCCCTTTTCAAAGCCAACATTGATGACCAGCCTATCACAACGATGGCGAAGTTCAACTATTTACTCAACGCCCTTCAGGGGGAAGCAAGGGAAGCAGTGAATAGATTCCAGGTTACGGAAGACAACTATGGAGAGGCCATACGATGGCTGGAACAAAGGTACGGCAGGAGTACACTGATAGTGGATGAACTTTACAAGAAGATGGAAGAATGCCGGGCAAGGGTTAGCACGACTCCAGCTCAACGCAGCCTATTGGATGAAGTGGCTACAACCATGATACAATTGACGAACAAAGGCGAAAATGTCGACCACAGATGGCTGCTGAATATGATCTTCGGGAAGTTCAAGTCCACGATTCAAACAAAGGTGTTGGAAAAGAGGACCAAATTACAGACCATGGAAGAATGGACTTGGGATACTCATAGAATTTTTTCTTTGCCACACCAGGTTGTTAAGGTGGAATTGTTTATTGTGACCTTACGTTTCGACGAGGACCGTCTTCTTCAGAGGTCTGAAAGTGGTTCCAGCGTTACTAACCTGTGCACTACACGGTCAAACGTCTCTTCGCATTTCGCTAGTTCTCGACGTTGTCCCAGGCGAGATACGATGAGAACACCCAAACTCGAGTTCCAACCCACCAATGTTTTCCACCGTTTCACGGGATTTGCCCGCACTGCTCAAGATCGCTTGTAGCGGACCAGTGAGTATTACTCAGTGTCCGGATCTTATTTGATCTACATCAGATAGCTCACATAACGATAAAAAAGGAAGAAGGTCACTTGTTAATGATAGACATTCATTCTTGTTGTTCATTCCCGGATTTCTAGTCAGAATCCAAGCCGCTTCGAGCGCCTTCCTCGCAGAAATTTCGCTTTCTAACGCCAGTATCTTGCACCTGACATCAAAATCGCTACCTTCATGAGTTTCAATCTTGTGCCGCCCTAGCGGAGATGCTAGTGTTCCTCGTCTCTTTGTGGCCATGTGTTCCTTAATCCGCACACTTAGTGTCCTACCCGTTTCCCCGATGTAGAGGTCATGACAAGTCAAGCATTCTAGTTGGTACACTACTCCCACTTTTGCGCAATCGCCTACGTTTCCGTGCGGGCACACAACGCATGGCTCTGATATACAAAGTTTATCGTAGAGCCTATTACGAACCAACTGCTTTCTGATGTTTTCATTAGGAATGTTCACCAAGAAAACATCATCCTGCAGTTGAGCTCGAATTATGCATTGCTGGAAAGCCGCGCTCACTTTGTCCGTAAAGAATGGCATACAAAGTGGAAGTTTATTCAGCCTAGGTGTTCGATCACAATTCGAACACCTAGGCTGAATAAACTTCCACTTTGTATGCCATTCTTTACGGACAAAGTGAGCGCGGCTTTCCAGCAATGCATAATTCGAGCTCAACTACAGGATGATGTTTTCTTGGTGAACATTCCTAATGAAAACATCAGAAAGCAGTTGGTTCGTAATAGGCTCTACGATAAACTTTGTATATCAGAGCCATGCGTTGTGTGCCCGCACGGAAACGTAGGCGATTGCGCAAAAGTGGGAGTAGTGTACCAACTAGAATGCTTGACTTGTCATGACCTCTACATCGGGGAAACGGGTAGGACACTAAGTGTGCGGATTAAGGAACACATGGCCACAAAGAGACGAGGAACACTAGCATCTCCGCTAGGGCGGCACAAGATTGAAACTCATGAAGGTAGCGATTTTGATGTCAGGTGCAAGATACTGGCGTTAGAAAGCGAAATTTCTGCGAGGAAGGCGCTCGAAGCGGCTTGGATTCTGACTAGAAATCCGGGAATGAACAACAAGAATGAATGTCTATCATTAACAAGTGACCTTCTTCCTTTTTTATCGTTATGTGAGCTATCTGATGTAGATCAAATAAGATCCGGACACTGAGTAATACTCACTGGTCCGCTACAAGCGATCTTGAGCAGTGCGGGCAAATCCCGCGAAACGGTGGAAAACATTGGTGGGTTGAAACTCGAGTTTGGGTGTTCTCATCGTATCTCGCCTGGGACAACGTCGAGAACTAGCGAAATGCGATGAGACGTTTGACCGTGTAGTGCACAGGTTAGTAACGCTGGAACCACTTTCAGACCTCTGAAGAAGACGGTCCTCGTCGAAACGTAAGGTCACAATAAACAATTCCACCTTAACAACCTGGTGTGGCAAAGAAAAAATTGTATGAGTACTACCGAAGATGCCCAGGTTTCAAGAAGAACGAACATGGAATCTGTTAAAGGACTTGGGATAAATTTTACGATATGGTAGACAACATCCTAAATAAGGAAGAAGAGTTGGAGCGAGCCCGAGACATGCTAGGTAGAAGCACATCAGACAGGGAAACGCCCACTTCCAAGTACCAAACAACAAAGAGAGGCTGTATTTACTGTCGACGTAAGAACCACCAATCTTCGGATTGCCGTAACATTCCACCGCATGATAGGCTGAGCTATTTAGCAAAGAATAACTTATGTCGGAACTGTGGTAAACCAAACCACACCGCACAAGATTGCAGGAGCCCAGGGTGCTTTAGATGCGGAAGAAAGCATCATCCATCAGTATGCGGATTAACCCAAAGTTCAAGAGAAGACATCAATAGTCAGGGACAGGGTAAACAGCTAAACCAAGGAAACGACAATGGATCAAATGGATCAAGGTGGAGACAGAGTCGTTACGGCCCAGAGGCACAGAAGAAGAGACCAGTTAACGATGCCACTCGACAGAGCCTACACAGAAACCGGACGGCTAACGTATCCGAAATCACCAATGAAGTTGAAAGTGAAGGGGTTATGACTGAGTACGTAGGCCGTGTATCCAACAACAGACGGAAGGCCACAAAAACCGTGCTGTTAACAGGAGTAGCCAAAACCCGAGGACCAGCAGGACCAAGGGAAGTAAGGATCCTCTTCGACACAGGATCTGAATTGTCATTCATCGATTCTCAACTGAGTGAAGAACTTCAACTACCACTCATACGGAAAGAGAGATTGACAATCAATACGTTTGGGACAAGGGAGGCTGAAACTAACGAGTATGGAGTCACTGAGGTACACCTGGAGGATGAAACTGGACGGATGCACACCGTGACCCTATATGTGAGCCCAACAATAGCTAACAATGTCAAGAAAGCCAAGCTAGATGAAGAGGACCTCAGATTTATAGAAGAAAGAGGCATTAGAATAGCAGAAAACAACGATAAGGAAGGAGATACCCCAAACATCCTTTTGGGATGCGACCAATTGTGGAACTTAGTACATGGATCCAAGTTCAAACTGCCCTCAGGCATACACCTCATATCTACGAAATTCGGGTATATGTTGTCTGGGAAACAATACGAACGAAAGAAGCAGGACGACCCACCTCAGGTAATGTTTACCGCAGCCAACGAGGTTGAGCAATGGGACAATTTCTGGAAGATGGACTCCGCGGGTATAGACGAGTACCATGGACCGGAAAAGACCGAGAAGGAATTGGTAAACGAGAGAGTCCTGAGGAAATTCAATGACACGATTGTCAGGAAAAAGGACGGTTATTATGTGCGACTACCATGGAAGGAACAGCATGACCCTTTGCCTGACAACAAGTCCATAGCCCTTGCACGATTACATGGAATTTACAACCGCTACAAGGGTGACCCTAAAATACTGGAAGAATACGACAAAGTATTCAAGGATCAATTGCAGAAAGGGATATTGGAGGAGGTGCCCGAAGAGGAAGTAAACGTCACAACGGTGACACATTATCTCCCTCATAAACCAGTCTTTACGCCTTCCAAAACTACGACAAAAATGAGGATCGTCTTCGACGCTTCCGCGCACCTGGCGGGAAAACCTTCGTTAAACGACGTACTACATCAGGGACCCCTAATCCTTCCAAAGTTGCAAGGGATGATGCTACGGTTCCGGACAGGGAAAATAGCGATAACCACGGACGTGGAGAAGGCGTTCTTACAAGTTCGACTACACAAGTTGGACAGGGATGCGACGAGATGTCTATGGCTGAAGGACGCAAATAAACCACCAGTGGCAAAGAACTTAGTAACTTACCGGTTCACGAGAGTAACGTTCGGATTAAACGCATCACCATTCCTATTATCAGCAACGATAAGATTCCATTTGGAGAAGGAGCAGGATGCCCAACTCGCAAAGGAAATCAACACCAACCTGTAACCTATTCATGTCGGCTGAAACCAAGGCGGAAGCACTTCAAAAATACAAGCATACGAAAAAGATTTTCAACGAGATGAATATGAACCTTCGCGAATTCATATCCAACGATCCGGAGGTGAACGCAAATATTGCCGTCGAGGATCAGGCCCAAGGGAAAGCACAAAAGGTCCTAGGAATCAAGTGGGATGTTGACGAAGACAGATTAAGAATCACGTGCGATATAGGACCCACGACGAAATTGACAAAACGGACAGTTCTAAGTCAACTAGCGGGCGTGTATGACCCTTTGGGGTGGCTGACACCCCTCTTAATCAGGCAGAAACAATTCTTCCAAGAACTATGGACGAAAGGATACAGCTGGGACGAGAACCTTGGCATCGACGACCAGACAACGTGGCTAAGATTGTGCAGAGAGATAGACGGATTCCAAAAGACCCTCCCGAGAAGGATAACAGAACGGAAATCAGAACACCGCTTAGTCACGTGCGCGGACGCAAGCGCATTGGCAATGGCAGCCTGCAGCTACATAGTCCATGATGGACATCAAGCGCTTCTGATGTCAAGGACGAAGCTACCGTCGATAAAGGATAAACATACAATACCGAAAATGGAGATGAACGCACTGACTATCGCTGCTAGGTTATCGTTAACGATATATGAAGAACTGAAAGATACAATTGAAATCACTGAGATCATCATCCTAATCGACTCCGAAATTGTCTTGAATTGGATCAGAAGGCCGATGGAGAAGAAATTTCGGGGACTCCTGGTAACCAATCGGATTAAGGAGGTGATGAAAATAAACGAGAAATTGAAGGAAACAGGCCTCCAAATCAAATTTGGTTACATTGGGACGAAGGATAACCCGGCAGACTGTGCGACTAGAGGATTGTCAGCAGAAGAACTGGTAGATCACATGTGGTGGAAGGGGCCATCCTTCACAACGAAAGATTTGGCGGAATGGCCAAAGGAAACGCGGTTGTTCACACCAGTAGTCGAGGAGTTCGAAGAAGAAAGGGAAACAGTAGCGGTAGCAGTTGTCAGGAAAACCGAAGAAGAAGAAAGGTTCCCGTGGAACAGGTTTGGATCACTTATGAAGGCAGTAAGGACAATGGCATACGTCCTGCGATTCATTAGGAAGGCGAAACAGAGAAGACAGACTGGATGCCCCACACAGGACCAAAGTTCGGAGAGAGGGGATCCACTAACAGGCGAAGAAATTCGAGACGCACGATTAAAACTGCTGCACCTGCACCAAGAAGAAGCAGAAGAAATATTGCGAAATCCAAGTTACAGGAACTTAAATGCGAGAAAAGGATATACAGCAGGCCTGATCAGGTGTTATGGAAGGCTAGGGCGGAGCAAAATCCCGGAGGAGGCCAAGAATCCAATCCTAATAGCGCCAAACACCGCGTTAGCCGAACTCATTATACGCGAGGCTCATGGACCGCTACATTGCACGACGGGACATACTATGAGCAACGTCCGGCAGGGATACTGGATTCCAAAATCGAGGCAGCAAACTAAGAAGGTCATCCGGCAATGTGTAAGATGTCAAAGATTCAATAACCTTCCCTTCAAATACCCGGAGACTACGGACATGCCTGAAAGAAGAGTAGTCAGAGCTAGACCCTTCCAATTCATAGGCCTGGACTATTTCGGACCCCTTTGGATAGAAGATATCGCTGGAGAAAAAAGGAAGAGCTATGGGTGCATATTTACATGCACCACTACACGTCTTTCTCATCTGGAATTAGTAACGGACGGTCACAACCATGTCCTTCCTTAATTCTTTACGGAGATTTATAGCCAGAAGAGGGGTTCCGGACTTGATAACGTGTGATAATGCACCCACATTCGCGCTCGGAGAGGAGATCCTCAATGACGTCATCCAAACTGTGCAGGAAACAGATGACGTAGTTCGATTCATGGCAGATAAGGAGATCATTTGGAAAAAGATCACCCCCTACGCTCCTTGGCAAGGTGGTTTTTATGAAAGACTGATTCAAACGGTGAAAAGATCACTATACAAGAGCATTGGGACAAAACCGCTCAAGGAAGACTCGATGAGGACGCTTTTGACGGAAATAGAAGCTTCCCTGAATTCAAGACCATTGACTTATCAAGAATCGGACAAGGAGGAGATACCAACGATAAGGCCTATAGATTTTATTCAAAGGGACATAATCATAACCAGGTCGTGCGAGGCGAATTCACAAGGAAAGGATATGACTTACCACCCTTCTGACGAAACGAGCCAACTACGGACACGAGAACAGGCTGAAAAAGCGCTCCAAGAGTCTGCTGAACTCACAGAAAGGTTCTGGAAGACGTGGGAAAAAAGTTATCTTACAGCCTTGAGAGAGACCCACAAACTTCAGGTAAAAACGGGCCGGACATCATCAAAAATCCCGAGGAGGGGAGACGTGGTACTCATCATGGACGCAATTCTGCCTAGGAATGCGTGGAGGATAGGACGCGTAACAGGTACTATCACCTCCCCAGATGGAGGAATCAGAGAAGTAGAACTTCGAGGTCCAAGTGGATCAACTCTCAAACGACCGCCAAACCTTCTTATTCCGCTGGAATTGGAGACCGAAGCACGCAGTGAAGGAAAAAATGAAGAGGAAGGCGAAGACATATCAAGTCAAGAAGCCACGAAGGAAAAGGATCAAGGGAGTAGGGAATTGAAAAATAGGCTCCGCCCACCACGACCCAGACGGTACAGGTTTGATCCCCAAGAATACGAGGTTTACCACGTCAACCGTATTTCCATGGCACCGACAGAAACAAACAGCTTGACACACGGCCCCGGGCCAGGCTCCCCAGTACTGGAGAAACCTCAAACAGAATCTACTGAAACGCCGGAAAATAGATCTAATAATTTCAGCATCTTTTTCAGGATGACGCAACAACCCATGGACACTACGGTCGAAGCCAGTGATGAAAACGACAATGTGGCGAAGGAGCCCCTAACCGGATGGCTGAATCGCCTGGCGCAGGGCCAGGAGAAGCTCGGAAGACTCATCAATCACGTCCAAGAGATTGTGGAAGGGCCACTTTGCGGGCCTGGCTACGAGGACGTCACCCCAGCATCGATGACGTTTGTGAAGAATCTGTACGACAAGATGGAAGAAAAGGTGCATGGCGTGGAACAGAACGTGCTCACCATCATGAACAAACAAAATGAACTCGATTTCAAACTTGACGTCATCAGCCAAGCACAATTTCAGGTGATTAGGAAAATCGATGAGCTGAAAGAAGGCCGGCCGATGAGGGATGAAGATGCATTCGAGATCCCGAATGATCTTATCGAAATCGACAATGACGAAAACGAACCGCCAGGACCTGTTTCTCCGCGTCACCGGAGAGTTGTGATGAGTGAAGAGGCGAGAATTGCCTTAGACAAGTTAAATCATATGAAACCGTGTCCGAGTCGACCATTTGGAAACTCCGAACAGATCCTGAGAGGCCCACACGGGCGAAGAATTATCTGCCCCTTTTGCGGAGCAAGGGGCGAACATGAGCCGGACCACTGCCCACTCGAGCCGCAGGTTGAAAGAAGGCTTTTCCTGCAAAGAAAGAAACGTCTCTGCCGTCGCTGCTTGGAAAGGTTCTGTAAGGACTGCCCAGGGACAGAATGTTTTTATTGCGGCTCGAAGAGCCAGCATACGGCGTTGTGCGGACTCCCGGAGGAACGCGAAGAGCTACTCAGAACACTCCACATTGAGGCCCCGGGAGTATACTGAACAGGTCAGTAGGCTAAAGGGCCGAGGCCTGAAGATGGGCGGGGGTCTCGCGCGGAAAGGAGTGAGCGCGCGCGAGATTCCCGCCTTCGAATGTTCGAGAGGAGAGACTAAGACCGAAACCTACAAACCATTTCATTCAGACCCAACGTCGCTGCCTGCCGTTCCAGCTGGGCCCCGAGGGGGCGAAGAATTATAATTCTCCTCTCCGTTTTGTCATTTCTATATTTCTATCCGTTCATCTACATCTACAATGTGGAAGCATCTGCATCTGAAGTCTTCATGTTTTTTTTTACATTTCCCTTCTTGGAAATCTATCTTCGTCACTTTTGTTCGTTCGTGCTAACGTACATATTGTTATATTGTTGATGTTACCTAATAAAAAGGTTTAATTACCCAAGTTTGAGGTTTGAACCGGGATTGTGCCGCCCGTGTTTCGATCGACATTGCTTGGTGACCGATCCTATTGGTATTCTGTGCTGCCGTCTGATTAGTGTTAGTTAATGGTATTCTCAACCTATCCAACGACGACGACGGAAGTCTAGGACGACGCGGAACCCTGATTCGACAACTCGCACCGGACCGGAATCAAGTTAGTCGTGTGCACTTTCGGATTGACCGGTTTTCCATTTCTTCTTTGCCAGCTTTTTTCGTTGAGGGGTTTCAACTTTGATTTTTTTTGATAAGGGGGAGGAGAGGCCATCGGAAGAAACACTGAATGTGGTTTTGCAGGCGTACAGGATGACGCCTAATTCGAGTTTGAACGAGAAGACCCCAGGAGAACTATTCCTGGGACGGAAGTTGCGGACAAGGTTAAGCTTGTTGGTTCCGCAACCTGATGACATTGAAGATCCTCTCGCGAAGGTGAAACGAGAGCGTATGGAGCGACAGTTCGACAGAAAGCGCGGAGTTGTGAAGAAAAGTTTGAAGTTGGTGATAAGGTTTTTGCAAGGCAGTGGAAAGCGCCTCAATTCCACTGGGTGGAAGGAACTGTGGTGAGACGAGTTGGCTCAGTCAATTATGAAGTTGAGCTAGATGGAAGAATCGTTCGCAAACACGCGAATCAGCTCCGCTTCCGTGACAGAGAAAGTCACAAAGGAGGAAGTGAGACGCTAAAGGTGCTGCTGGAAGTAGCAGCAGAAAACGCCTATAAGAAGAAAGGAAACAATGACGAGCCGAATCCGGACCGTGCCATACCGAATGCGCGTCTACCAGTTGCATCCGATTCAACGTCCACCGGGCCACCAGTTCAAGGACCACCGCCACCGACGTTAAGAAGATCCACAAAAATCTGAAGACCCGTCCAGCGTTTCGATCCATCTCCTGCGTAGTGCTATTGTATAAGATTTTCGTTGTTTGTGTTCGCTTGTTATCGTGGGTTTTTGCTGTGTCGTAGTATAGTTTGTGCTAACTATCCTACTGAGGGAGGTGTGGCTGATGGCTTGTTGCCAGGAGGAACTCTGTTGTCGGCAAGCAGGACACCGATGATCTCCCTAGGTGGCGTGGAGATCTCCCGTCCGGATAGATCGCAAGGAAGTGCGATGGCGGGAAAGAGAGGTGTATATAAGGCCCTAGGATTGAGCCTTAGCAGGTCTCGATTGGAGTCAGCCGAAAGCCGCCACCGCCCCCGTTTTATTCTGTCTACTAATAAACCTGTTATTCTAGTGAGGTGTTGCTACAGCAGTAGTAACAATTTAGCTCTCGTGAGTAAGAGAGGGTAGAACAAGTGAGAGTCGAAGGAGAGGACTCTTAGATTGAAAGAGTTTGTGTTCCCGGAGACAGGCGGGGACACAACACTCTTAACCAAAGGCATTTCTACCACTTATCTTTTTTTCAGTCGTCTGACGGGTGCCCATGTTTGTTTGCCTACATCCATTATGGAGAAATTATCATTTTTCATTGTTTTCATCTTGCTATACCGTACTTTCAGACACAGATATAAACAATGTTAGCATTTGCTTCAATTATTTGTTGAATCTACAGCTTACTTGCTTTGATATATCACTCAGGAAACTCGATTGCTTGTTACAGCTGATGAAACTTAACAAAATATCCACAAGTCCGTCTTCTAACGAATTAATGGATTAACGCATTAACGCGTAACGGCCATTTTTGGCCTAACGTAACGAATTAACGGATTAACGAAATTTGAAATTTTTTAACGCACAGCCCTGGGAGAAGCCATTATCCGTAAGAGGGTCATCAAATTAACCACCAAGTACCGTACGCTTTGCAACCAGCCGGCGGCACCGTTTACTGCTGATCTCGACCTAGCGCATTTGGCAATCGCTAATATGAACCTATCCTTCTTGGTTAAGGATCGTTTTCGTCGGATTTGCACTTATTGAACAGAAACGGTATGGTTGAACGACAGCTTTGCCTCTGTTCGATACATCATATCGTTGTGGCTGATGGCTTGTTGCCAGGAGGGACTTTGTTATCGGCAGGCAGGAGACCGATGATCTCCCTAGGTGGCGTGGAGATCTCCCGTCCGGATAGATCGCAAGGAAGTGCGATGGCGGGAAACAGAGGTGTATATAAGGCCCTAGGATTGAGCCTTAGGTGTGCGTGGATTGCAGTCAGCCTTAGCAGCCGTAGTCGCCCCCAGCTTCCTTATTATTTACTAATAAATCTAGTCTTCTGACTGGAGTACTACAGCAGTAGTCACAAGTTAACCCTCGTGAGTAAGAGAGGGTAGAAGGAGTGAGAGTCGAAGGAGGAGACTCTTGGGTTGAAACGGCTTGTGTTCCCGGAGACAGGCGGGGACACAACACATATCGTCTTTTTTTTTTTTTTGAAGTTGTTCATTAAAATATGAGAAAAAGAGAAGCAACAAATCAATGCCCATTCTGAGATTACCTCTCTGCTCTCCCTTCCTAAACTTCCCTGTGGTCATGTCTTAGAAGCATAACTCGGGGTTATAGTCATAGTTCAGGGTGATGAAGGCTACGACATAACAAATTCAATGGAATCAAAAGATTTTTCGTATGAAATTTGTACTAGGTTCGGAATTGAAGTGCTAGACAAATCATACGGTTAAATTTCATTTCCCACGTAACCTCGACACACTTTTACATTTTCTTATATGATAATCCTGAGGTTGTTGATAGAGGAAATAAGCAAAAGCAATGCAAAAGCAATAACTTTTAATGCGCTAATCTTTGTTCATAGGAATAGCGAGAGAAGGAGGCTTCTGTTCTGTCTCATGTGAGATTTTGGCAGTCGTTGGCAAGAGTCCTTTCTTTAGTGGTAATCCTACTATATTAAAAGATTTGGTCGCTAATTCCCGAGAACGCGTCTGTTACTGCGCGTCGACTCTCAGCGCATTGTCGATACGCAGTGTTGTGATGAGTACTTCAAAAAAGGGGCCCCTGGCCTAAATTTCCACAATGTCCGCTTTTCTCGTCCTAGATCTTTATCTTTCTTGTTATAGGGTGACACCCCCCTAAGGGCCAGCGTAGGTTTTAGGCTACTTTGCACCTGGGATTATCGATTCGTTTATCGATTATATCGATTTTATTGACTTTTCGCTAATTTTGCCCCGGGCGCGGTGAAGACATCGCTGCTGGGGTATGTCAATACGCTGAAGACGAATATGACAACCGTTTTGTACAGCACCATCGATTTATCGATTTTATTGATTTTCGCTATTTTTGCACCGGGCGCGTTGAAGACATGGTTACTGGGGTATGTCAATACGCTGAAGACGAATATGACAACCGTTTCGTACGGCACTATCGATTTATCGATTTTATTGATTTTTCGCTAATTTTGCCTCAGGGACGGTGAAGACATGTCTATTGGGGTATGTCAATACGCTGAGCACGAATATGGCAACCGTTTTCTACAGCACTATCGATTTATCGATTTTATTGATTTTTTGCTAATTTTGCCCCGGGGACGGTGAAGACATGGCTATTGGACTCAGGGTCAAGCGTCCGATGGGAATTTCCCATGAGGGGGTCGTACGGGAGGGGGCAGGGAAGGGGGGGGGTCGTATTGGAGAGGTGTGGGTGGGTACGTAGAAGGGTGGCTTGACCATTGAATGTAAATTCATAATTGTTTTATGACATGACAAAGAACGTTCCGCCCAAGAATGATCTTGCTGGCAGCGTATGGGGGAAGTCGGATTCAGCGCACTCTCAGGTTCGATCCCCGGTGCCTCCAATAGATTTTTGCACAAGTCGGAGTCACTTCAGAATCAAATGTGGAGTAAAGAGGGTGAAAATGTTTTTAAAAAAGAGTGTGGGTAGCGAGATCAATCGATTGCGCATGCGAGGATTCGCCTGCAGGGCCCGTCGGAACGTGGATAAGTAGGGTGACTCTGATCTCGTGCTGAAGTCCTCTGACTCGAAATCAGCAAATGTTTTTCTACATCTTCATAGAGGACGATCAGCTCTATCTTTCGCCAGAGTTTCAATTTCCTAGAACATCATATGCTTTTGGGAGCTCGATGGGAAATTTTTCAATTTTTCGGGTCTCCGAGGGGAAATTTCCCATCTAACTTACGCAAGCAGGAGCAATTATTGGGGTGCGATAATTGGGATGAAGTATCGATGCTTGGAGCTCTATTACGTGAAGGTAGTGAAATTTCGGTAAAAGGCAAACTCTTTTCATGGGAGTTGAAGAAGTGAAAATCTCGCAATTTGAACAGATGGTGAAAATGGAGTAAATCTGTTTGGCAAATCACTGAGAAGCAATTTGCAGATATCACGAAAACTTTTCTTCCATGAGTTCTAGATGAGGAAATTTCCCACTTGAGTACAAAATCTGGTTCCACGAAGTTCGCTCGTTTTCCCGCAATTTAGATGGGAAATCGATGGGAAATTCGCCAAATTTCCCATCGATTTCCCATCGAGCTCCCAAAAAAATATGAAGGTCTAGAAAATTGAAACTCTGGCAGAAGATAGAGCTGATCGTCCTCTATGGACACGTAGAAAAGCATCTGCTGATTTTGAGTCAGAGAACCTCAGTGCGAGGTCTAAGTAACCCTAGTTTCCTAAACTGGCGCCCCTTGTAGGCGAATTCCCACATGTTTTATCGGTCGATTTCGCTTCCCTCGCTTCATTTTCGAACCTTTAAATCCTCTCTACTCCACACTAGATCCTGAAGCGGTTCCAACCCGTGCGAAAATTTCTTGGAGGCGCCGGGAATCGAACTCGTGGGCGCGCAAATGCTAACGCTGAAACCGATTCCTCGCATGCGCTGCCAATCAATCCTGTTTTGACACGTAATGACATGATCGTTCCTGCTGGCAGTCTGGTCCGATCGGACAAGGAAGGATCTGTATCGACCTCAAGGTTGTTTTGGTTCCAATTTTGGGTTCTTAATGTGTTTCTTTTGTGTGTTCTTCCTTGAAACTGTTCAGTGTTTCAGTGTACAGAGAAAACATGCGGGGGCAGAAGGGAGGGGGGAGGTCGTGAAAAGGTGGGGGTTGGACTAGGGAATAGGGGGGGGGGGGTAGGGGGGTCGTATTGAGGGTCGGTTTTTCCCATCGTCATGCTTGACCCTGATTGGACTATGTCAATAGGCTGAACACGAATATGATAACCGTTCTGTACGGCACTATCGATCTATCGATTTTATTGATTTTTCGCTAATTTTGCCCCGGGCGCGGCGAAGACATGTCTACTGGGGTATGTCAGTACGCTAAACACGAATATGACAACCGTTTCGTACGGCACCATCTATTTATCGATTTTATTGATTCTTCGCTAATTTTGCCCCGGGCGCGTTGAAGACGGTTACTGGGGTATGTCAGTACGCTGAACACGAATATGACAACCGTATTGTACAGCACTATCGATTTATCGATTTCATTGATTTTTCGCCATTTTTACCAGGACCCGAGCAAAGCCGGGTACACAGGTAATAAAAATTCAAAAAATAATGGTGAAACTAAACAACTGGATTGAAAGAATCAAACAGATATAAGATTTTTTTAATCCAGCAAGCCATTCTCAGGGGTGAGGGGGCTCCTTGCAAATCCGATTTGGAGCCCAATAATCCTAATAATGTCGATTAACGTTACAACAAAATCCTAGCACATGGTTTTGTTTCCTGACATGGTTTTGAAACGAAGTGGTAGCGCTGTTCCCATCGGTTGGGGTTTTTCCTTGATTTTGACTGGGCCAGTAGTAAACATGCGCAGGTCTCAGGTAAAGAGGCACACGGGTCCATTGGTCGGGATTTTCCCGCCAGTGGTAAACAGGTGCTGGTCTCAGGTAAAGGGGCACATTGGTCGTTGGCCAGAATTTTCCCGTCAGTGGTAAACAGGTGCTGGACTCTGGTAAAGGGTCACACGGGTCCGTTGGTCAGAATTTTCCCGCCAGTGGTAAATAGGCGCCGGTCTCAGGTAAAGGGGCACACGGGTCCGTCGGTCAGGATTTTCCCTTGGGTTCGACTGGGCCGATGGTTAGCAGGCGCCGGTCTCAGGCGAAGGGGCACACGGGTCCGTTGGTCAGGACTTTCCCTTGGGTTCCACTGGGTCAGTGGTAAACAGTTGCTGGTCTCAGATAAAGAGGCACAAAGATCCGTGGTCAGAATTTTCCCCCCAGTGGCAAACAGGTGCTGGTCTCTGGTGAAGGGGCAGATGGATCCTTTGGTCAGGATTTTCCCGTCAGTGGTAAACAGGTGCTGGTCTCTGGTAAAGGGACACATGGGTCTGTTGGTCAGAATTTTCCCGCCAGTGGTAAACAGGTGCTGGACTCTGGTAAAGGGTCACACGGGTCCGTTGGTCAGAATTTTCCCGCCAGTGGTAAATAGGCGCCGGTCTCAGGTAAAGGGGCACACGGGTCCGTTGGTCAGGATTTTCCCTTGGGTTCGACTGGGCCAATGGTAAACAGGCGCCGGTCTCAGGTAAAGGGGCACACGGGTCCGTTGGTCAGGACTTTCCCTTGGGTTCCACTGGGCCACTGGTAAACAGGTGCTCGTCTCAAGTTAAGGGGCACAAGGGTCCGTTGGTCAGGATTTTCCCTTGGGTTCGACTGGGCCACTGGTAAACAGGTGCTCGTCTCAAGTTAAGGGGCACACGGGTCCGCTGGTCAGGATTTTCCTTTGACTGCGACTCTGTCAGCAGCAAAGTTGCGCCCGTCAAGGTAGAGGGGCACACTTGTCCACTGCGCGGTATTTTCCCTTGGGTTTGACTGGGCTAGTGATAAAGTAGCACTGGTTTTAGGTAAAGGGGCGCACTGGTCCATTGGTCGGAACTTTTCCTTTAGTTCAACTTGGCCAGTAGTGAATTGGCGAGGTCTGTTGGCCGGGATTTTTCCTTGAGTCCGGCTGGCTGGCTCAGCGGTAAAGCGGCGTTGGCTTCAGGCAAAAGGCAACACGTGTTCATTGGTCGTCAACAAAAAGAAGGTCGTGGTCTTCAAAAATTTCAATCAGTCAATTTTGGCATTTTGTGACTCCTCGACAAGCTGTTTGCCACTGTTTAGTTTGAGTTTCTCAAAATCTAAGGATTAGTTCTATTCAGACAGGTGTTGAGACTGAATGAAGTGCTTAATTAGGTTTGTTTGCAGACACTCTACTCGAACTCTAATACCAACACTGATAGAATGCAGTGAAACTTTGAGCCAAGGAACTCACGGGGTTACTATCTCGCGCAAAAGCCTAGACAATAACTTGCGCACCCACCTAATGTGTCTCACCAACCCCGTGGACCACCTCCCTTACTAGAAACTCAAACAAAAGCCTGGACAATAAATTGCGCACCCACCCAATGTATCTCGCCAACCCCGTAAATTACCCCCCTTTTCAGAAGCTTAGGCAAAAACCTGGACAGTAACTTGCGCACCCACCTAATGTTTCTCGCCAACCCCGTGGACCACCTCCCTTTCCAGAATTTCAGGCAAAAGCCTAGACAATAATTTACGCATCCACCCCATGTATCCCGCCAACCCCATGGATTGCCTCCCTTCCAAGAAACTCAGATGAAAGTCTAGAAAGTAACTTGCGCACCACCTCATGTATCTCGTCAACCCTGTGGACCACCTCCCTCACTAGAAACTCAGGCGAAAGCCTAGACAATAAATTGCGCACCCACCCAATGTATCTCGCCAACCCCGTAGATTACCCCCCTTTTCAGAAGCTTAGGCAAAAACCTGGACAGTAACTTGCGCACCCACCTCATGTATCCCGCCAACCCCGTGGACCACCTCCCTTTCCAGAAACTCAGGCAAAAGCCTAGACAATAATTTACGCATCCACCCCATGTATTCCGCCAACACCGTGGATCACCTCCCCAAGTATCCCACCAATCTCATGAAGCATCTTCGTTTCCTGAGCTTAAGCGAAAAATAGCCAATAACTTATTCTCCTTCTCATTTATCCCATCAACCCTGTTGATCATCTCCCTTCAACTTCCCTAGGTCATGTGGATTTGAGTATTGATCACTTTCTTAATCATCACTTGGAACTTTTTTGGTTTAGTATAAATGAGCCACGTCGTGTAGGTGAATATCGGTGAGTAGTGACAAAGAAGATTGGTGGAAATAGGCGGTCGTGATGCTTATTCTCTTCTCACAATAATTTGTTTTCAGTTTTTGTTCAAAACTTTGGGAAAGTATAAAGTTTTTAGAATAAGTTTGGTTTGAACTAGAAGGATGGGATAGTCACATACAGTGGTAATGCTGAGGGTGCGTTTGTATGATTGGCTTACTGAGTTATTGACCGAGTGGTTTGTACAATACAAAAGCAGTTGTGTTCTATATTTCACGCAGTCCTTGGTATGGTCGCTGCTCGCGAAAGACAGAGATAGAAACAACAAAACAAATTGATTCACGGATTCTGTGAGTTATCTTCTCTCATTCGCTACGCTACGTGCTCTTTTTCGACTGAATAATGTTATATGTAGATATATGTACATATACAGTTGTGAGATAGTGTAGCTCGAGTTGAGGATGTGAATCTCACACAGCCTGTTGGCGCGCACGAAAAACCACACCGGGTCAATACCGTCACACTACGGAAAATAGCACAATAACGTGGCTTACGGGGCCACTAGTAGCATTGTAAGCATTGTTGTCAGAACCAGAATGTGAAAGGGGATGTGCACAACCATAGGTAGTGGCTTTCCTCTTCACTTTCAATGTAATCTTCCACTCTCAAGGAAAAGCAATTGGGTAAACAACATCAGCAATGAATCAAAAACTTGTAAAATACCGGAGTGTAATTGATAATATATGTGGTGTGAATAAATGAAATGAAAGTAAATGAAGTATCGAACAGAGGCAAAGCTGTCGCTCAACCATACCGTTTCTGTTCAATAAGTGCAAATCCGACGAAAACGATCCTTAACCAAGAAGGATAGGTTCCGATTAGCGATTGCCAAGTGCGCTAGGTCGAGATCAGCAGAAAACGGTGCCGCCGGCTGGTTGCAAAGCGTGCGGTACGCGATGGTTAATTTGATGACCCTCTTATGGATAATGGCTTCTAGCCCAGGGCTGCATCTTCCGTGTGGGGAGCAACAGTCGCGCTCCGAAGCAACGCGTTGCGACGCAGCCGCCGGAACGAAGTCTGCAACTTTTGCACATCTCGCTGCTTTCCTTGCTGCTCTCAAGCTTTGCGACCGAACAGTTCGCAGCATTCACGGTCTCAGCCGAAGCTGTTACCTCGCAGGGGTCTTTCTGAGTCCATGTCCTAATGAAATTTCAGCGTTTTGAAGAGTTCCGTCCCACTCGTTTCAATCGCCGTTCCCAAATCAACGTTACAGGCGACTCCCGTTTGTGCGCTCGTTTGCAGTGATTTCTTCCGCGAAATAGGGCTCAGTTCTCTCCCAGTTTAAGTGTTTACATTGGGTAATACGAATTTTGCGACTAAATTATTTCACTGATTCGTTTCATGAGGAAATCATCCGTCTTTTACTTCACACTTGTAGCTCTGGTGCAAGTATACAACTAGTACATGTACGGTGCCAAATCGGTTGTTTCAGAATATCGAGCATTCCGGTGTGACTCACCACCACTTCTACTGAGCACCCTTATTGTGGGATGCACCCTGGCAGTTATTTGTTCATATTGAGCTTGCTGTTTACACTTTTTGAATTCAGTGCCAGCGAAGGTGTGACTACTTCCTCTCCTGCGCCTAAGGTAAGCTACCATTCACATTTGTCTTTTGAACCTCAATCTCCAGTCAATTATTCACTGTTGCTAACATTTCTGTTTTTTTAAAGTGAATCTAACACATTTAAAGCTAACTTTTCGGGGTGTAATGGGAGAAAATCGTATAAGGAGTGGAATATTTGGATAGAATATCCAGTAACATGGTAGAGTTTGTGATCAGTTGTGGTATAGTCCTTCTGCGCAATCGGTAGAAAATTTTCTAGCGCGCCGAACCTTCGGCGCGTGCGCGGCGCGGCCCGCTGGTAACAGCGGTCCGGTGTCCTCGATCAGCTGTTCGAGGACACCCTTCATCAGGCATTGGCCCAGGTAGGCGTTTTTCGTCTATTTTCTCTAGTAATTGGAGTACTTTGGACTGTTGAGGCCTGTGGCTGACCGATATTGATCGGACGGCCCCGCATGCCTCGTTTTTTGCAGGTATCGTTTTTCTTTGCTTCTCGATGTTTTTTCATTTGTTTTTGGCCCCTAGAAAGCTGCTCGTCCCAGGTAGCCTCTTCTTTTTAGGAAAGAGGACCCTGGGACGTGGCGGCTGATAACGGGGCCTTTTATTGAGAAAAAAACATGTGGGGAAAACAAGGAAAAAACGATGACCATGCGAACAGGGACGGAACATAAAAGATTCCGAACAAAATAAAAGGCCCCGGTACCAGCCACCACGTCTCAGGGTCCTCTTTCCTAAAAAGAAGAGGCTACCTGGGACGAGCAGCTTTCCACAGGGCCAAAAACAAACGAAAAAACATTGAAAAGCAAAGAAAAACGATACCTGCAAAAAACGAGGCATGCGGGGCCGTCCGATCAATATCGGTCAGCCACAGGCCTCAACAGTCCAAAGTACTCCAATTACTACAGAAAATAGACGAAAAGCGCCTACCTGGGCCAATGCCTGACGAAATGTGTCCTCGAACAGCTGATCGAGGACACCGGACCGCTGTTACCAGCGGGCCGCGCCGCGCACGCGCCGCAGGCTCGGCGCGCTAGAAAATTTTCTACCGATTGCGCACAAGTTATCGATTTAAGGTGTTTTACACATTCTAGTGCCCAACCGATAGACACCCGTAGTTCGACGTGTGGGACCGCGTGCACAACCGGTCGCTCACAAATGCATGCTTGGGAGACCGTCCGTGTCCCACATAGTAGTGCATACCAAAAGCGTAAGGTCGCGAATGTGTTGAAAGGGAGGACTTATGGAAATGTCTGGGTTGGGGAGTTCGCGGTATATCGGGGCTTTTAGCGAGCGAAAATGAACTCATCGACAACGATGAGGTTACGTGAAACATGCGGAAACACAGGACACGATGGTGTATTTCCTGTGCAGCCATGGCAAGTAAGAGGGGTGTGTATCATAGTGATTGAAAACGGGGCGTGGTACAGTTCTGCGATTGGTTCGTTCAAATCCTCCTCCCGCCTCAAACGGGTGTGTATCATCGTGGGGGAAACGGGGCGCGGCATGGTTCTGCGATTGGTCCGTTCAAATCCTCCTCCCGCCCTCAACGGTTGACTCGTTCCCTTCGCGCGGATTCCACCATACACAAACATGCAGAATTTGAATGCGACCGAGGACGAGTTGATCGTAAAGAGTAGGGTGGGAAGTCTCCGCCTCGTTTTCCCTCACGATGATACACACCCGCCTCAAACAGTTGACTCGTTCCCTTTGCGCGCGAATCCCCTATACACTTTAAAGGCAGCAGGAGCTGAAATTCTCGACTCTGAGCTGAGCTGTGGGTGGTGAAGTACAGACTCAGCACATCATAAATGTGAAACGAACACAGACAATGATGGCTTACCTGCAGAGAAAATGGAACATTCGTGGCGAACACGCCTGGCCGTGTTCGCGCGCGGACGAGTTTTCCACGGCGCAAAAGCCATTGCGGTGCGTGGTTTGGCGCAAAGGGAAAACGAAATGCATTCAATTCACAGGGTTTCATGGCGGGACTCGGCCAAAACCACACTCCGCAATGGCTTTCGCGCCGGGGAAAACTCGTCCGCGCACGAACACGCCTGGCCGTGTTCGCGACGAATGTTTCATTTTCTCTGCAGGTAAGCCATCATTGTCTGTGTTCGTTTCACATTTATGATGTGCTGAGTCTGTACTTCACCACCCGCAGCTCAGCTCAGAGTCGAGAATTTCAGCTCCTGCTGCCTTTAAATGCGACAGAGGACGAGTTGGTCTTGGAGGGCGGGAAGGCGCCGCCTCGTTTTCCGTCACGATGATACACACCCGAGGACGAGTGTTCCATTGATGGGTCCCGTCACGAAACCTTGAAAATGGTGCGCATTCCATACACCGCCCTGCGCTGAACCATACGTACCCAGTCGATAGCGTTAGCTGGAGCGAGAAACCCGTTTGTCCAGAGCGGCAAATGTGTTCACGGAAGTATCTTCGTAGGTAGGCGGCCATTCACGGTGTTCAACTTACTGTTGCGATTATCCAACTGCCGGCTACATGGTGAGCGAATTCATTCAGAATTGAGAATTTCCGCGAGTGCTGTCTTCAACCTCTCTTTAACAGTGTTCTGTTGTAGCACTAGCTGGTATGTCCGACTTTGTTCTTGCATGTTATTCAACTCATCCACTTCATATGAACACAATCATTCGTCGATCACGCCAAATTCATTCAAAATGGCATTTTTTATCGTTGCGTTAGTGGCTTCGTAAGCATGCGCGTATACTCTTCGAGCATTGTGTATTCTTTGGTGGAGGCGCCAAAATTAGAAATATTCATGTACCCGTGCGAATTCCTTGTTATGTCAATTGAGCAGCGGATTAGAAAAAACTCGATGGAGTCAGTGTATCGATGTCCGAGTAGGAAGTTTCGGGCAAATACCCATATTTTCGTGCGATTTGGCCTTGAGCCTTGCGTGGTCTACTGGTCATGGTCTGATGTTTCGTTTTATTTTCTTCAATTTTCAACAAAATTTCCGGCACCAGTCAGGGCCCACTACGTTCGACTGAACTGCAGTAGCGGTCAAAAAAGATACAGAGAACTCCAAACGTACAGTCCTTTTCAAAAATACTTGCCTCATGCTTCACCGCCCGTCTGCTAAGCCGCGCCGCACCACCTCTGCATTGTCATCACATGGTGTGACGTGGTAAAGCTGACGGGTGGTTCAGAGTGAGGCAAGAATTTTTGAGAAAGACTGTACGTAGACAAGGGTCGAGACCGCGGCGCGGCTCTTTTGGGCGGAGACAGGGGCGCTCTGCATGCTGAGCGCCTGCGTCTCTGCCCAAGAGAGCCGCGACGCGGTCCCGACCCTTGTCTACGTACGTTTGAAGTTTCCTTTATGTTCAGCAGCACAGTTGATGGCAGAACGCTACTGAAGATAGAGCTACTCAGACGAAGTTTGGGGATGTGATGAGGATCAAAGTACTCCTTCTTTCCACTGCATCACATTGACATGAAGTGTTTTCAAACAACAACTACTAGTTGCAAGTTCAAATTCACCGCTTCCAGCAAAACGTTGGTTCCTCGTTTGTATCGCCTAATTTCGTTTTGAAAAAAAATCCAAGTCCTATTTTTGTAGTAATTTGCGTAGTAGTCGTACTCTGTACTTCTTCTTATCGATTGAAAATTTGGATTGCCAAAAGTCTAAAACAAGTGAGAAAAAAGAGTTCCCAATAATTTCGAACGAAAGGCAACCTTTCCGATGGAGGATATTTTTATGATATCCACTGCTGACAATTATTCTGATATTGAAATAGCAACTGTTATGCTGTCAATGTTCTTGAGATGCAGTCAGATTTTTTGGCAAATATGATCAGTTAGTTTGCAGTTTGCATTTGTGCAGCAATGGGAAGTCCAGCAATACAATATGGTGAAAAGAATTGGCAATTGTCTGCTTAATCTGTATCAACATTTCATTTTTCTCAGGAGGTGGTGGTGAAGATATTGGACAAAATCCATGAAAATCGAGGAATTTGAAGTTTATGCTCATAATGCCACTAGAACTAAATTTCTGTCCATGCTAAGCTGCTGTTAGGAAACACACACAGGGCTTCAATAAATACCCGAATTTCTTTGGGAAAGCTCAATCCAAAGGTGAGTTATAGCAAATGATTCTTCCGCAGAAACAGCGTTGATCATATCTTTTTTGCCGCTTCTGTGTGCAATAAAATCAATTGTCTGCTTACAAATTGAGCAAAGCATGCGATGCTAAAACAGGTCTGCTTACAAATTGAGCAAAGCATGCGATGCTAAAACAGGGATGGGTGGTACAATTAAATTTGGAATACGATTAATGACTTCCGCAGTGGTCCATCAAAGGCAGCACCCGTCGAAATGCTCGATTCTCAGTTGAAGCGCCAATAATGACATACTTGCGAGAACATCACAAATGTTCAACCAAATTTTGAGCATGCAGTTATGTTTCTTCAGCATTTAATGAGTGAATAAATTAACATCGGGCAGGAAGGGCGGTGACTCGAAGAAAGTTCTCATCAATCATCAAGTTCTAGAATTTCTTTTTGCCCCGGTTCCAAACCTGACGTGACGTGACTTGTCAGCCGGCGCACTCTAATGCTGAAACGTCTAAAAACACGTACCGTCACGTCCGTTCTTTACCTACGTATTAGGACAATGGAGTTGACAAATTTGCGGAGTTGATCGTGGGTGCACAGCAGCGCGCCCACTCCGCGCGCTGGAGTCGCCATTTTTTGCTGCCATAATGGCTGCTTGTAGCGATGTTTACTGTTTGGGGAAAATGGAGTTGGGGGGGGGGGGGGAGCACGTGGTATAAGTCGATAATATGACCTGTTCTGCACGTTCAGACTTGTTAGCTGAGAGGTCCAGAACGCTCTAATTTGTTAGCTCTGTTAATGTACAGTAGTTATCTGAATTGCAAACAAGTCAGAACGTGTAGGACAGGTAATATTATCGACTAATACCAAGTGGTACCAAGTGCCCCCCCCCCAACTCCATTTTACCCTGCTGTTTTTTTTTTCATGGTGTTACGACATTGAAAAACATCAAATATCGCTACGACTAGCTTCTGCGACAGCGTAAGATAGTGAATCCAGTGCGCGGTGTGGTCACGCTGTTTTTGGTGATGGAGTCCGCAAATTCCTTAGCTGCGTCGACACTCACTGCACTTCTACTCATTCGTATTAGTATTGATTTCATCCATTACTTTTATGCATAAATTTTCAAGAAATGCGTCTTCTCCCAGGCATGGTTTACCTTAAAAGCCCCTCCGATGCACTTGGTGTTTAAAGGCAGCACCCGTCGAAATATTGGACACCGAGTTAGACAGCCAGTAGTGACATACATTGTCAGCACATCATGTTCATCGAACTCAAAAAACCTCGACATACCCGCGAAGAAATCCAAATCGAAGTCGCGAACACACCTGCCTTTAGCGAACAGCTCCCTCGTATGCACCAATGCGCGCCCACAGCGGTCATTTCATTTATTTATTTATTTGGAGATGCGGGGCTAAGCCACGCGTAGATGAGTACAATACCACATCAGTCAATCACCATTAACATATCAAAGCACATAGACAAGTTCATAGATTCGATGGTTTCAAACAAGTTTTCCTGATAAGCTTTCTGAAAGCTTGCAAAGGCAATCCCATCAAATGCTCATTTTCAGCTAGTAACAAGTTGAACTCATTTACAGCTCTGTAAGTAAAGAATTTCGACCTAGTCTGTGACTTTGCAACTGAGACGTGAAGTTGGAGCTTACTTCTTCTGGTTCTCGTCAGCAGTACTCCAAAATTCAAATGGATTCAAAGAAAGCTTTTCTTTAAGTATTTTGAACATCATTAACAAATCAGTTTTTCCCCTTCTACTTTGCAAATTTGGTAAACCAAGTAATTTTGCTCTCTTCTCGCCATTAGGTACTTGATCATAAGTCACAGTGAAGCATCTCATTACTAGTTTCCGTATGAAACTGTTTTGAACACTTTCCAAGAGATTTATATCTTTCTTCTTGAAAGGATTGAACATTTTTCTTCCACACTCCACTATAGGTTGTACATAAGGTTTATAGGCACGCATATAGACTTGGCGATTTCTAGTTCTCAAGGCCTTGAACAAGTTATAGGTACGGTAATTCGCCGTTTTAATTATGACTCTGTAATGGTTATCAAAGAATAGTTTGTTTATTATGAAGAAACCAATGTCTCTTATTTCCTAGACCGGATTCAGGACTGATCCTGTCAATGTATATAAGGGATGCCTGAAAGTTTCTTTTGTTTCAATAACCATACATTTGGTTTTTTTTTTCTGATGCAATAGGTAGTTTCCAAATATCAGCCCATTTATTGTAATCAATAGCTGCCTGAACAGCAAGTGAATACTTAGCTTTCTCTAAATCTTATAAATTTTTATGTCATCCGCATGCATTTTGCAAACTACTCCAAAATTTGGAGACTGATCCTGGTAGTTCATAGGTGTACAGAATAAATAATAAAGGAGATAATACTCCTCCTTGTGGGACGCCGCTGTAAGCTGAGAAAACCTCAGAATGCTGATCTCTCACACGTACTTGATAAGCCCTACCAGTAAGAAATCACGTGTCCAGTTTATTATCATTGGATGAATACCGATCAATTCCATCTTGTGTAGCAGCTTATCTGTGAAGTCCGGCATATGACATGTGGACAGGAGGCATCATCCGTGGCGCACACCCCGCGCGGCGCGGCTGTTGTGATTGAAGCAGCCCTGCACCAACTCAATGTCGAAGTGCGCCAACTTGCACTTTCAAAACATACTTGTGTTTACATGTTATTTGCGAATCCATCAGCTTCATGGCTATGTCGTTGAGGGGAAGCAAACACATACTCAAAAAGAGCTCAAGAGAAACGAGTTATGTGACAATCAAAGGCTTCTCACAGCCAGATGCTGGGAAATTGAAAAATCTAAAGCACACATTAATCAACTTACTAAGATTGGAAACAAACAACATCCTGCAACGGAATTGATGGTTTGGGCCCAGACAAAGTTTCAAAAATATTGACTCCAAGAACTCATCGGAAATCCGAAGGCGAAACTCTTGGGAACTAAAAAGACCGTTCAAAAATGGGGTTACGGTACAAAATGAATACGATATTCGTGTTCAGGACCACAAATAACCCCCTTATAGAAAGCTCCGGCGAAAAAAAATTGTTGAAAATTTTGGGGCCCTGAATGTGGAATAGTGGCTTTCTGAAATGAACACTCGTTAAAATAACAATACGCAGATTCACCCTCTCCGCTTCCCATCCTCTGTACTTCCGGAAGCCCCAAAAAACTCCGATATTTCTGTGTTTTTTGGGGCTTCCGACTTCCAAGTTCCTAAATTTTGAATCTGACTTCCGCTCATTCCTGGAGGGGAGGGAGTGCACGTCCTTATGCTTTGTAGGTTCGAGAGAGAATCATCTTTGCCAGACTTTTTTCTTCGTCGATGTTTTTCCTTTTCAGGTGATACACCTTTGTGTGTCATGAACTTTCTTTCGGAGTACTGTTGACGGATCATATACGGTGTCTTCCGGTTAAAATTCTTCATCGTGTAGGTACTCACATGGTCTGTCTGATTTGGAAAAGTACTTGTGGAGTTAATAGAGAAGTGGCGCGGGAAGGTTTACAAGGGACGTCAATCACGGACCGTCATGTACCTCTCCGCGGCTTGGAATTGCGCACAACCTTCGCGGCGCGGTTGGGCGTTGTGGAGCTCAGACAAAAGTCCGATCCAGCGGGATGCGAGATGGCTGTGACCGGTAGAGCGGGCGGCAGCCATGTCGCGTCCCGCTCGCACGCTCATTGCAGCCCGCTCGCACGGTTTTCGCTGCCCGCCCGCACGGATGTTTCTGGTTGCCCATTAATATGATGCTTTACGAGCATTTTCTTATTTTTTCTCCCAATTTCAATGATTGTGGCATACCGTCACCTCTTGTTGTAGACAATGCAATC
This sequence comes from Ancylostoma caninum, assembly GCA_037903475.1. NCBI lineage: Eukaryota > Metazoa > Nematoda > Chromadorea > Rhabditida > Ancylostomatidae > Ancylostoma > Ancylostoma caninum. Next base: position 183,748 of record JBAJFG010000143.1, on the reverse strand, counting down.
CTTCAGGTTTTATTATGCTCTGGCAGTAGCATGTTCACAAAAATTGGAAACTTCAGCATGAAAACGACGTGGAATTCAGCGATCCCGATTAAGTAATAATAACGAGTCAGAAACACAACTAAATAGACTTCTTTGGCGTCGAGAGAGACTTTGGCTAATCTTAATCTATCACGAATCTCCACCGAATCTTGTGAATGAGGAGCAAACAATAACGTAAATACAGAAATTAGGCATAAGGAAGGAAGTCCTGAGCAGTGAGACATGTAGACACACTTGTGAAACGCAATAATATAGATGTGTTCAGATATCTAGATTCCACTGGGACCTGGAGTCTCGAAGTCGAGTTGTGCAGCAATTCTCTTAGATGGGCCTTTGTTTTCCTTGTCCTGTACCGGCACCATGGCCCTCTTCGATTTCCCCTGAAAATGGACTTGTAATTGATGAAGTTGACAAGCAATAGGCACTGAAGAAAGCAAGTACTTACACTACTAGGCGTCCACTCCTGCCTTTGATGATCGTGCCCGTAGGCACGGACATCTCTTCTGGAATTAGATAAGTTCAAGTAGATCAGATCATTTGCACACATCAAAGGCATGAAACGTGCTCACAGTGCCAGCTGAAGAGCATTGAATAAATCACTTCTGTAAGAAATCCTCTGCTCTGTAAGATGGTTAAGTGCCGCGCCGCGCTCATCGTCCGAGGCTCATGAAGAAGCTAAATTACCGGGTTCTCACCACCATAATCGGACTAACATGTATTGATATACTATTGAATACCCTGATTCTTCCGGATTAACAACTATCCCGGTTTTTACTGTGGTCGTCGTCCACGTCCACGATGGCTAAGTTCGGCCAAATGCTCGCGATCACCCAGATTCGCTCCCTGCGTTCCTCGCAAAGTACTGAAAATGTGTAGATATTACAAAGTACGATACTGATGAATAAAACAATCACATTTCTCAATTCATCACTTACATCCGTAGTTATGGGCCCCCATTCGATCCTATGTGGGGCGACGCGGATAGAAACCATTCACCATAACCCATAATACAGGATCGACTGGAAACATCATCCACTCAAACAATAAAAGAACACGCAAACGAGTAAGTAAAAACAACACACCAAATGAAGGAAAGCAGACAGCTGACTTCTACGAAATTTCTTTGGAGGAGTCAGCTGTTTCATCACAGTTGGATCAAGTTTCCAAAAGGCGCATCAAAACAGTGTGAGCGATTATCTTATTGTTAGAGATGAAGTCATGAAATTATAGTAGGATTAGATACAAACGCTAACAGATGTGGGGCAGTTTTGAAAGAAAAAGAGCACAAATCAAGTTTTACATCATCCGCATGTTTTGAGTATTCCCGCGCAGTTATGTGGTGCAGTTTTGTGTCGCTGTGACGCGCCTTTGCAGAATTTTCATTGCGGCCCGCTCGCACGGTAAACGTTGTTGTGGCCCGCTCGCCCGGTGACCGGCCCCGCCCACAAATTAAGGCGGCCCGCTCGCACGGAAGGCATTCACTGCGGCCCGCTCGCACGCACTTTTGTCTGAGAGGTTGTGTGTTGCCAAGACCGCGCTGCGTACTCAGACGATAACCGCGTGCCATATGCCGATAAGGTGAGCGTCCGGCCCGCGCACTCATTCTACCACATCTTATCAGGGGTCCGAGACAAGAGGTGCGCTCGCTCGTTAGCTGGGTCATGTCGCACCTCGACCGCACCTTCCCACAGGCAGAGGCAGCCATGGCTACAGTATCCATCTGCCTCTGAACCCTTCACAGCCAGAGAAGACAGCTAGTGGGACAACTCGTGCGAATCGTCGCGAGCGATGGACCGTCGTTGCAGTGGTAGTACAACTTGATAATATAGAAAAGAACTAATTCGCGCAAAACCTTTTTTTATATCTCAACGCAAGTGAATAAGTATGATTTTCAAGATTAAGCTCTCAGTCACTGATTGATCTTCTGGGTCACAAGGGCATCCATAAGATTCTGGCCTAGTCCTTTGAAGTTCTTTTCATCTTGTCAATTTATTTAATTCAATATGTTTCATGAGGATTTTCACCACGTTAGCAGATATACCTGATGTAGACGCTTTTTGCTTTCTTTTTCTGATTCCGCTGAAGTGCCTCATCAAACTTTGTTTTTAACTTAATCATTGGTCTTGTAGATCTGCCTGACCTCACTCATTACTCCGTGCTTAGGACGTCAAGTCTTCACACGGAATTTGCTACTTGTTACAGTACAAAAAAAAAACGCTAGAGAATGTCTTTTTCGCTTGAGAAAAGCTTCAAAGACTTTTCGACTGTTCAACTGATATCTCGACTGTTAAACTGCATCATCGAGAAGCTTGTGGAGCTGGGTAGTCTAAAACTTTGCTTAGAAAGTAAAAGAAAGGGAGCTTCGGGTAGATCCTTGCACATTCATTGCTCTCAGAATCAATCTTTCTTGTTTGTGTTTTATTTCGTTGCAATTTTTCTTTGGTGGAGCTTGAGTTCATCAGTCACTGAGTGGTGCTTGCGAAAGTGACCTAGCACTACGGAAAAGATCAACTTTGCCTGTAGCATATCCTTAGGAAGGAATATTTCCTGCAAGCGGAGAACTAGGGAGTGGGGGATCACCTGATAACAACTCAAGACAAATTAGTTAGTCATAGACGTGCTCTCCGAGTTTCGACTACATGGTTGCAAAATACGAATGATGTTCAAAATTGCAAAATACGAATGATGTCCATGTTAGAGAAACCTTTGGAATGGTAAAGTCCAAGTCATCGATTATATCTACATGGTTGCTGAGATAGATTCTGCGTGATGAAAGGGGAAAATCAGGCGGTGGTTTCTAACTACCAATATTACTTGAAGAAGCTTTCAGCATAGTCGACAAATTTTAGTCACATTCTTGATTATTTATACGTTTTGGCATTATTTGTGGGTATATACTGCTGACAGTGGATTTTCTTATTGCATGGGTGGATGCGATTTTGGCATCCCAGCACCAAAAGTTCCCAACTACTTCAAATAACAGCGCATTACCCGATCCAACTGCGGTGTTCGCGTCTTCTGTACACCTTCAACGCCCTTCTGCCGCGCGCGACGTTTCTGGAGGCGAGGCTCGGTTCGTGAGACACCCTACATTAGCTGGTAACATCTGATGCCGATATGGGCAGCTCCTACACGACACCCGCAATTATAGGTGCGAGCGATGTGCGAGGAATTCTCGAGCGCACCTCTTGACCGTCACCCCTTATCAGCGGAACTCCTGTACGAAGACCCGGTTATGGGGCTCCTCGCGCCCGCGCCGCAGCGGGGTCACGCCGTTCCAGCTGCCTTTGTTATTTTTCGTTAATTCTCGAGCGCACCTCTTGACCGTCACCCCTTATCAGCGGAACTCCCGTAAGAAGACCCGGTTATGGGGCTCCTCGCGCCCGCGCCGCAGCGGGGTCACGCCGTTCCAGCTGCCTTTGTTATTAGAGCGCGGATGGCAAGTAGAATAGGTATGAACCACCTATAAGATTGAAATAAGTCTTCTTTCGCATCGCAACTATTGACTTGAACTTATTTATTATGATTATTTTCAATGTAAAGGCATTCACAGTTGTTTCCAAAATACTGAGCATACTGGGCTAACACATAACAGTGACTAGCCAAAGGCACACAAATATGCACACTAATAACACATCATATATAACTAATTATGTTGACTATATATCGCACGTTGGTGCAAATACCGGTAATATAGGAGACGGGAGCAGGAAAGGAAAGACAAGCAAAGTGAGAAATGAACTAGAACGTCCAGTGAATTTACACAAACGAAATGAATAAATTACCTATCATTTTGGCAACTGCAAGAACAACACAAATAACATAAATATGGAACAACATGCCTATGTCCATTAGAAATAATTAACCAACCCTCAACTCGTATCTAAATCTACATCTGTCTGCGCGCGGTGCGCCCCATGGACCAGCGCTAACTACCCGCGAAATTCAAATCGCGGTAACGATTGTGTCGCATCGGTTTAGTTTCCTTGCAGAACTGAGTAAAGAATGAGTGCCGAAGGATTGTAAAAGCGAGAAAGAAAGGATAACTCTCTAGTAACATCGTTTGAAAGATGTATGACCTCCTTTTCCACTGAATACGATTTACACCTTCGCAGCATTTGTACTTGATTTTTTGCTCAAGTTATTTAGAGTTGGTTGCTGCAGTAAGATGTTCTCTTCCAGTTAAATATTGGTTTGAAAAACAGTGGAAGGCTGAGGTTTGGTTTCTGTGGTCGTTTGACTATCAAGAGATGCGCTCTTTAGTTTTACATGTAGCTGAACATCACAAGATAGCAAAGCAGTTAGATGGCGTTAGTGACTAACTTTCGCCACATCTGTGTCCGATCCCTTCCAAGTAACTGACCCGTCAACGTAAACAAATCACAAAGAATTTTTTCGAAGCCTCATTTATTAATTATGTCATTATACAGCAGTCGGAACGGGTGAATACTGGTGCACTCACAGACTGAAGGTATACGAGGTGGTTGTGCACCATCAAGCATGTTGATATTGAGTGAAAATGGCCGCGTACCAGTCCATGATTCTTTCACCAGTATTCACCGTTCACCAGTGTTGAACTGTACATCCACACTTCTTCGAAGTTTCGCAGAGATTTGACGTAAAATTTTGGTTTCCTGAGAATCTCACATTCCAAGAGGCTTTAGGAATCGACAGGGCAAACCTTGCTCAGGAAAAGAATGAATATGAAAATGACGCTGTCATTGGGCCTTCTGAAGGGACCTCCTGAAGGGACCTCATGTCGGATGAAGATATCATTGAGACCACTCCTACAACAAGAAAAATTTAACTGTTTTTGATCAGTGATGGACTTCGTGAGATTATCCGTATGGCATGGAATCCGAACACTCACGACGACATGCTTATAGCACGGATACTCTGTTTTGTGCATTGCTTCGGAACTGAAGGAAAAAATGTGGTGTGCATATCGATACGAGCGTGGCGACAAACCATTAGAAAGTGGTTGATGCACAACATCTTGGAGAGATGTTCCATGAGGCGTGGAGAATCTCACCCCGAATGTCTTCAACGTAATACTTCAGCACTGTACTGGTATAGTTCACTATCAAGTGTTTAAGCACACAACATCTGTACTCAAAACTCTACCAAGCTAGCCCTCAAATTTTTGACCAGAAATAGGGTCGTTTTAGCTATCGCAAAATGTTCTACAACGACTTAGCGAAAGTATTGCGTGGTTACAATCGAAGATCGACTAAGTTTGGAAGGTTGCAATGTTCCCCACGAATGCAAATGTGTCGTCGAATACTTCGAGTTCAACTCTTCACAAGCATCCATCATCATTGATTTGTCCCTACTGTTATGAAAACCACTTCAGACACTTAGATTCTAGCACGTTTTTGAATTTCGCGCTACCTTAGCGTTGGTCCATGGAGCGCGCCGCGCGCAGACAGATGTAGATTTAGAAACGAGTCCAACCCTCATGTGTCTTCTGAATCCACCAGAGGAGAAATATGTGGTTTTGCAAATGTCACATTTCGATTCCTCCGCATATATCGATCTCTTCACAGCATCTTGAACTTCTTTCACTACATCTTCTGAGCACTTGTGGTGTTTCCGCAAATGCCTGTATAGATTGCGAAGTCCGGTAACTGGCATACGATCCAACGGGGACCGCTCCGCGCGCGCCCCATGCGGCGCGGCCGCCGTAATTGGGTCAGCTCTGCCGCAACTGCACGTGTTACAATGTGCTCAACAGGATAGTGTACCTGAGAACCTGAGAATCTTTCAGATGTTCATAAACGTTCACATTTTATTAGAACATGGTATGAAAATGATTAAACTCAGGTGGGAATTCAGTCTTAAATGCTTTTGTCATAACTTAGCTTAGTGATTTGTTTACGAAGTAATTCTACGATGCATATTAGCACCAGTAATGAACAAATACATGTGAATGTGATTAAATATGACAAATAACTTCAACTTAGACCTATAGCTTCAGTAACTATGCCTGATTTCGAACAAGAAACGTATCGACGTAGGTAAAAAGAATAGAACACGCGGTAATGGAGTGATGACACCAATAACTTGCGGCAAAAATCATGTTGAAAACAAGGATAATTGTTATGTTCGGTAGTCTAACAATTCAAAAACAACATCATCATGAAGTGGATGAATTTTGTACATAACTGAAATTGTCTTGGAATATACAAATGAGCGAAAGACTGAGTACATATGTACATAAATATGCTATGGCACATAAGAATTATCATGAATAAGCTATGTCACATGAGTATGTACATAAATAAAGTATGGCACATGAGTATGTACATAAATAATAAATAAACTATGGCACAGATTGAAATGATAACAGTGACTAAATATGATGGAACGTGACTAAATATGACAAGATAAACGTGACTATATTGACTATACTATATAATGCACTTCTATGCATATACCCGATATAATGATGAGCAACGAGGAGATGAAAGAAATAAAGGATATGAAAACAGGACAACAAAGGAAACTGATTCTAACTATGCAAACAATTCAAGTCAAATAAGAACAAACATTCGCTGCGACAAATTGATGTCAAAACTGCCTAATAAAGTGACTAGACCTAGACTTTCTCGTAGCGCCAGCAACCAACTTTACATGTTGAGCACTGGCCACCTACTCCAGAGGTACAGCAGAGCTGACCCAATTACGGCAGCCGCGCCGCATGGGGCGCGCGCGGAGCGGTCCCCGTTGGATCGTATGCCAGTTACCGGACTTCATAGATTGCGGAGAGGAAAGGGTCCTTTTTGGCAGATGTGACAATTCGCAGAAGTACGCATTCAGCGAAGCAGACTGTAAGAGTTCAATCATTATAAGAGAACAATTCACATCCAGAACAACCGCAGTTATAAAGTCAAAGGGATACAAGAAGGTTCACAGGCATTGGAAAGTAATGTAATGCATCCAGAAGAGAAGCAAAGATCGTTTAGGAAACTGTAAAGGGATTCAGAGGACTAGGCGTGATAAAACAGTTGAAATTACAATGCAGATACATAGCTAGGTATATGAACTAGAACTGTAGTAACGGAGAAATATTGCGCTACAATGCAAACGACCGTGACGGGGCCGCGACGCGCGCGAGAGGAGCCCCATAACCGGGTCTTCGTACGGGAGTTCTTATCAGCGTGCCATCGACGTGAACCGTGTCTGATCGCACGCTTGACATCCATGGCGCACGGGCCAGACGCTATTATTGTCTGAGTAGATGGTGCGCCACTCTAGGCCGTGGAGTGGTGCAATCGCGATTGACGTTCTCTGTAAAGTATTTGGAGAGGCAGTACCAAAAGAGTGACGGGATCCACGAGTCTCAACTGTAAAGTTTTTTTTCTTTGAATAGCCGACCACATTCTTGTAGACCTCTCTTGAATAAGGATGGCTCAAAGGGACTCGCGCTGAAATAACTCTGGAGAAGTCTCGTAGAATGCAGTTCCAAAGGAAACTCATACTGAAAAAGCGTTTTTTATTTTTCCTACTCTTATTGCAGGTAGAAGTTCCGATTTCTAGCCATTTCCCGTTTGAAATAATACTGACTGGTGACTAGTTTTTTTAATACTATTAATCGTGTCAGAGACATAAGAAATATCGAAGCACAACTTCGCAACATTTTACTATGGCAGCTTTTCACGAGATAACATTGTAAGAGGTTAGTTGTATCGTAAATGCGAGCTCTCCCTGTTGTATATAGTCACATGCATGAGTAATAATTAATGATGGAGGAGTCTCGCTCATCGGTGTTCATAACTGGCTACGAAGATGTTTTATAAGGTTTCGAGACGTATCGCTTTCAGGCGTTGGATGTTGCTCGCTCAATTAATGTGATCACCCTGGAGAAGGAAGCACTCATATCGGGAACAAGAGTTGAGAATGTTGAAGGAGAAGAAAGTGGTTTCCTAGGTTACACGTGAGTTCGTCTATTTTAAGATGAGAGTGCAGCAATGTGTGCAGTTCGTTGCTATCTAGTTTTGGCTGATCGTCTACTTGATCCAGAGCGGGTCGAGGGCTGCAAACTAGCCACACTCCAGAATGGCTGCGTGCAATTGCAGACTGTGCGCCTACCGTAATCCACGCCTAAATTAAATATTTTTGGGGTTCCAAACGGCACTAGATGGGCATTTTGAGTACTTCTTTGTCTGCTGTGGCATATTTTGAGTGTTTCGTGGAATTAGGTCCATACCTACGTTTAATCTGTCAATTGAGCAGATGTACGAGCAATCAGTACTGGTTCTGTTCACAGTTGAGTTTTAAAAGGGAGCTCATCATAGAATTATCATCCTTTCCATGCTTTCGGAGGCGAACAAAGATCGCATCCACTATTTTTATAACATTAACCTTACTTTATATGTATGTATATTATGTATGTTGGTATTCCCTCACATACTTCCACCAATCCTTCGTCCGTTGAACTAATGTTAGCTTCCTAATGTTGTGTAGTCCTCGCAATAACCAGTTGCGCTAACTCTCACAGGTTTGCCTGGTCATCGTTTAATGAAACCCCAGCCAAAGTGGCTGACTATTCACACGAAAAGTAATAGTGGAATTTGTCTCACAGCTCGTTCGCATCTTGTTGAGAGCTACCTAACTTTCCACGTACTGCTCGATAATTATGACTCTCTCGGCCTCTCACTGATTGTGATTGACGAATTTCTTGAAATCTTACCGAATATCGAGGTATATACATACATTATGACATCTTAACACTTTCAACTGATAGGTGATTAAAGGTGTTCGTCCATCATCGAGGCATTCTGCGGACAACCTTTATACTGTTATAATTTTCCTTAGTTTTTGTAGTGCAGTTACTCGATTGTCAGTATTAGTTGCTTGATATTAAAACCACCTTGTCAAACCGGATGAAATGTAGGCTTGAAACCCAAAATTTTTGATATGAAAATTGTCTTGGTTCACGCAACGATAATTCGCATATACAGGGTGCGCACAAATTATTGGCGCGTGGTTTTTTAAGTCCCAATCAGGGGTGTGCGTAATTACGACTTACGATTTACGAATTACGATTTACGGCCATTTTTTGCGATTTTCTTACGATTTACGATTTACGGAAAAGTGGCCTAAATTTCGTAACAGAATCGTAAATATTGGGTTGTTCGGAAAGTAATTGGGCTTTTCGAAAACAATTTTTTCAAACGCTAGCTTTGGAAGGTTTTTGCTGTTATTATTTGTTTTCATTCGATATATATTAGGAGGACGTATTTGTGTTTCTGTTTGGAGAAAGTGCGCAGATTTCATTTCCATTTGCATTTTTATGATCAATTTGAACATGGAGTGTCAGAAGGAGCATTTTCGGCACATTTTGCTTTTTTACTTCCATAGTGGCAAAAGAGCTGCTGATGCTTTCCACGATATATGTAAAACATACGGTGTTAATGCCTTATCACAGACCACATGTGACAATTGGTTCGCAAAATTCCGTTCCGGCAATTTTTCACTTCAAGATGAACAGCGTTCTGGTCGGCCAGTAGGCGTTGATGATGATCAGTTGATGGCATTAATCGAAGCCAACCGTCATGTAACCGTACGAGAGCTTGCTGAGAAGACCAACGCATCCATTGGAACAGTTCACGAGCATGTCAAAAAACTTGGACTAGTAAAAAAGCTAGATGTTTGGATGCCACATGAGTTGAAGGAAATTCACTTGACGCAGCGAGTTAGTATCTGTGATTTGCACTTGAAACGCAATGAAGACGACCCATTTTTGAAGCGAATAGTAACTGGTGATGAAAAATGGATTGTCTACAATAATGCTACTCGCAAACGATCATGGTCAAAACCGGATGAACCTGCTCAAACGATGTCCAAAGCTCATCTCCATCAAAAGAAGGTTATGCTATCAGTTTGGTGGGACTACAAAGGTGTAATATATTTTGAGGTGCTCCCAAGAAACCAGAATGTCAACTCGGACCTCTACTGTCAGCATCTGATGAAATTAGATGAGGCAAAAAAAACCGGCCAGAATTAGCGAATCGCAAAGGAGTAGTTTTCCACCAAGACAATGCAAGACCTCATACATCTTTGGCGTCTCGGCAAAAATTATTGGAGCTTGGTTGGGAATTGATGTTGCATCCACCATATAGCCCTGATCTCGCGCCATCCGATTACCATTTGTTTAGATCGTTGCAGAACTATTTGAATGGGAAAACATTTAGCGATGATCAGTATATCAAATCTCATCTAGCCCAGTTTTTTGCCGAAAAAGACCAGAAGTTCTATGAGAGGGGAATTATGAAATTGCCAGAAAGATGGCGAAAGACAATCGAACAAAACGGAAAATATATCATTGACTAATGTTTTTTCATTGTGAGAAAATAAACTTTTTTCTGAAACCCCTAAAAATCCCAATTACTTTCCGAACAACCCAATAACTACAAGAAAGGAATCTTGCCATAGCTCTTGTGGTCAGTGTTCAAATATGCCCCATTTGTTTACGTCTGCATTCCAGAGCGATATTAAGAGCAGATTCTCTCAGTTATACCAGTAACTCAAATTATTTGTAAACGTGGTCTCGTTCCGGACTAGCTTCCAAGTTCTCTGTTGGGAAGATTTGCTAGAACCATGGAGATGATATGGAGGGCCACAAGAAGTTCGAGCATCGTCTTCTTTCAGATCTTTTCCCGGACAGTGTTAAGCTCTTGCAGGAAGATCGGACTGCCCACCGAGTCCCCGTCGTTTGTCAATAAGTTTCACATTATTTCCGGTGCTAACTATGGCATTCTGCAGTGCGCGGTTTTTTTTTCCTTCCTTAGTGACGGAGCTCATACGAACCTATTGATAATGCCAACTGAACTACATAATTGATAAATGATCCCTTCTGGTATTTGCATCGCATTCAACTTGATTTTAGAAGTGGCATTGAATGCTCATGTGCTCAATGCTTTGCAGGGGCATCCGATAAATCGCACAAGCGTTTCGTGTTATTAGACCTCTCTGGAACCAGTCTCCCGACTTATTTGGAATGCTTGGTTGTTCTGGGAACAGAACTATCCATTGTGTTCATTTTAAAAGCACTGATCAGAATAAAAAGAATTGAAGCTCAGTGAATAATATTTAGCTCAGAACTGGACTGCCCTCAAAAACAAACAGTTCCCTCTTCACAATACCATCAATCTCAGGGGAAGATCAGGAATTGGTTAAGGAGCAATTTCGATAACTCTGAACGCTCTAAGGATGATTTTGCTTCAAACAATCAAGATTTTTTGGATCCTACCAGTGGTTTCCAGTTTCTTTAGTTACGATTTACGATTTACGACGTTTTTGTGAAGTTTACGATTTACGATTTACGAAAATCAAATTTTTTGTTACGCACATCCTCGGTCCCAATCAGCGGTGCATGAGCGAATTCAAAGGCCACGCTGTGGGTATGTTCGTTGGGGCAACATCTACCGTAAACGACAGCAAGATTGTCGAGTGACCTCATTCCTGGTCTGTGAAGGCTTAGAGAAGCTTTTAGATCAAACCGCCCTTGGCACGCAGGTATTATTTCACAAGATTTTTTCAAGATTCCTCGGGAACGGCTTTCAACCAGTTTTTTTCTAACTATTTAATGGTACAGACTTTACCCACTAACATATGTATAGTGGAGCTCATAGGAATGTAAACGAAGAGTGTGATGTACACGATCCACAAACTACTGACATAAGAACAAGAAGATGGTGCGTTGACCAAAGTTTATTACTGTACAGACTACATTCTGTTTGAAATACGATGATAGTAAAAGCCACTTTTTATCCATGGAATTGGGAGTCTTCCACGGTTTCAAAACATTCACTATATTTGTTATTACTACTGATTATCAGTCCTGAGTTCGCAAAAAATAGCAAGAATGGCCAGTTAGATAGAAAGCCTGTTTTGACCATGGTAATCATTTGGCGGTCCGATCCACGATGAGCGCGTAGTAGCTGAGACTAAGTCGTGACATATCATGCATGGGTGGTTGGAGTCTTCTGAAGCCTACCCCAGAAAATCTTGAGAGGAAGGGAGCTGTAACCGACCCCGTGTCACCAGCGATTTGACCAGGAAATTTCCTGAAGCCTGGGTAGGCACAGGAAGAGGTCATTTGGGAAACCAGCTGCTGCCTACGGTAGAGATGGCCCAAGCAAGGATATTTACGACGTGACTTGTGAATTCGCTCAATCTTTTCTAATTGGGGCTCAAAAAACCGCGCGCCAATAATTCGCGCGCCCTCTGTAGTCTGTCCGAAACGACGAGTCCGCCCACGCATGCGGGGTTCGGGAAGCTGCCACGTTTGCCAGCGCTCCACGTCATCATCCCTGATCTGCGTATCACGTTTCATCGTCATCTTCATAGTATTCGCCAATCATTTGGCTGTGACGTGAACGACGTGGCGGCCAACAGCATCCGTCCCAGACGCGCCGCCTCTCGAATATTCGAAGAAACGAGTATTTTGAGAGCGTCGAATATTCGAACATTCGAATAATCCGAATATTCTGATTTTTCGGATATTCGAATAAACGAATATTCGAATAATTATTCGAACATTATTCGATTCGGTCAACACTCTAGTACTGAAGCAGGTTACACATTTACTTGTGATATTCTATTAGATACTGTAGGTGTGGCGTAGATTTGTATTTGCTTTCGGTCTAGTAAACAGTTCGAGTTTTCAGATACAGTACACGCTCACGAAAACGCCCATTTTCAAAAAATAAGGCTTTAATATAGAAGTTATGCTAGACAATAACGCCATATAACTGTAGTAGACATTTGACTCGACCGAGTCAAATCGAGTCGAGCTTCGAATAAATCGACTTTCGAGTGACTCGAAATATCGACTATTCGAAAAAGGCCAAAAATCGAGTTGTTCGAAATGTCGACTATTCGAAAAACTCAAAAATCGAGTTATTCGAAATATCGACTATTCGAAAAACCTCAAAAATCGAGTTATTCGAAATGTCGACTATTCGAAAAGGACAGTTATTCGACTATTCGTCGAATAACTCGACATTTTTATTGACCCTTTAAACTGGCCAATTTGAACGTTGAAGCTGGCATGAAAGCAGTAGTCCATCCATTCTAATGTGTATGTATTTAAACAATTTCCATCAAAGTAATTAAAGTTAAAACAAATAAATTAAAGTAATAGTTCTAAGTTGCAGTATACGACTACTTGCTCATAGCGACATGCTACTAAATATGTACTTCTTTGGTTTCGCCACATTTATCCAGGACTTTATTACTGGCTAGATGAATTCTTGACTATAGGTTTTTGACCTGGTCATTCTTTAAAAGCGCCACTCACGGAAGTCTTAGCGTCGCAGATTTCGCTGTTTCGGTGGTTCAAGGGACATAGAACTCATATTCAATGATGAAATAGCGCCCAAGGAATCCAGAAAAACAGGATGCCGTTTCCTGAGATGTTGTACTAGCGTCTCTTGTTACTCGCATGTCCTGCCGCAGTGATGCCATGCGTTCTTGTGAAAATAAGCTGGTGCAGCGGACATCAAAAAGGCAACATTGCCATTAGCGCTCACAATTTCTCCACAGGTAATTTCTGATTCATTGCCTCGGTGACTACAGTAATTTTGACTAAGACTGTACTTATGGACTCTCTCCTGTTATCATACTGGCCACTTCTTTATTCTTTAAGAATGCATCATCATTACTTCTGCACTTCTGAGATCTCATTGATTTTCATGTCACAGTTTGCTTTAATTTTCGCAATGTGCCTTTTTTCATTACAATCAAAGTTATTGATCGAAGTTAGAAATCACCAGCCTGATCGTCCGGCTAACGCCGGACTCTCAGGCTTTTTTTGGGCTCGCTTCGCTCATCTCATACGTGTGTATTCCGCTCTACTGAGCGCTGGCATACTACTCTCGCAGGTGCGGATGACATCTTCCACATTTTCGACGCCGGCGCACCCTTATCACACCGTTGGACCCGACTCCAGGCGTTTCCACACCCTGGACCTGTTTCCCCCACCTATGGGCGCCGACGCACCACTCTCGCTGCTGTGCTCCCCTCAACGGCAACTCTTCCCCTACCGAGCGCCGACGCACCTCTTACATAGCCCTAGGCTCTTTCCATATCATCTTCTCCACCATCTGTGCAGGCGCAACCCCCATCCATGTAATCCCTCGTCCGTGTGGCTCCTCCTCTTCGTTATAAAACTGACCTGCCCGTCTCTTTCCTTTTATACGGTCATGTAATCATAGGCTTATCTCACTCATTCCGACCGTGTTGAAAACAACTGTCGGCCACTAACATGTCTATACATGACAAACGTGGTCCGAAACACCTTTAAATCAAGGTAAAAATCAAAATTTGCAACTTTTTTATAGATAATTCGATGCGCTGAACAAAATGGTAGTTTTTGACGACAATGGCTGGTTCTCTTGCACACACACACACGTACACACACATGCACATAAAATGCCAATTAATATTAACTATGATTGTGTTTTCGGATGCTCCAAATAAAGTTTGGAATCAAATAGATAACTTATTGTTAGTATGTTGCTTCCTAATAAGTACTGCTGACTCGACGAAATATCGGCACGAATATTCGAAATCGACTATTCGAAAAAGTCCAAAAATCGAGTTATTCGAAACATCGACTATTCGAAAAAGGCCAAAAATCGAGTTATTCGAAATGTCGACTATTCGAAAAAGCTCAAAAATCGAGTTATTTGGAATGTCGACTATTCGAAAAACCTCAAAAATCGAAATATTCGAAATGTCGACTATTCGAAAAAAAATCCCGTCGAGTCAAACGTCTAAACTGTAGTATATTGCGCTGTTAAGAGAGGAATGCTAAACCTTTCATTCTACAGTCCGAACAGTCAACAACCAAACTCTTCCTGAGTAACAAGGAATGATATATGAAGTCGGATCCGCTTCCCAGTAAGCAGCCCACAGCACACCCAGATACAGTACACGCTCACGAAAACGCCCATTTTCAAGTTGACCGCTGATCATGAATCACTCTGTGATCACTGTGATCACTGTATGGAGACCGCTGATCATGAATCTGTTGTGTGCTTCTGATGCCCATTGTCAAAGAAGTTAATAAGCTTTTAATCTGCAGTTCATCTGCGTCTGTGTGGCATAGGTTGGTATAGTCTGGTCCAGGGGGGGGGGGTATCCATAGCATTAGGCAACAAAAGTGGACGTGTCTCGGACGAGCTCTAAAAAACTGTCGTCCCCGCACCCTAAAGGGTGGTTTTAAGGAGACACTCGGCTAGTTCTCGCACCTCCCTCCCACCTTTAGTTACGGGCACTAGCAGAGCTGCCTAGGTCGACATCACTAATGTTGGGGTCGAATGCTGAATAGACGGCAAACAGAAAAGCAGGCATCAGGCACGAATACTCAACTATCATCGCATTTCAAACAGAATGTAGTCTGTATAGTGATAAACTTTGGTCAACACACCATCTTCTTGTTCTTATGTCAGTAGTTTGGCCCTTGCTTCGTAGATACCTTGCTTCTGCGTGTTCTGCTTATTTGATTGCAATCATTTCCGAAAATTGTGTTTATGCATTGCATTCATTCAAAACTACCGAAATCTCGCTTAGAAATGGCGTGTTGGAGCCGCGAAGGCTGATTGAGCTCTTCCCTATTCGATGCTCTCCTCTCATTATGCTCTTATTGCACCAGAATCCAAAAAAAAAAAAAAAAAAAAAAAGAAAGGAAAAAAAGAAGGCACTATTTAACTTTACTGGCCCCAAAACCCTGAAAAAATTCTTGTCTGAAGTTTCGCATGGGGGGTTGTTTGAGGTGCTGAACACAAATATCGTATTGATTTTGTACCGTAACCCCATATTTGTGAGATTACGGTAGGTGTACGGTAGGAAATTGGGAGAAAGTGCCGATTTCGGGTAAAAAACGGAAGTGGCATGCAAAATAATGTTGGTAATCGTGATCCGCATCTAAAACAACCCCTCTACACAAAATTTGAGAAGATTCTGTGAGTTACCGTTTTCACAGTATATCTACCGTAACCCTACAAAAATGAGATTACGGTACAAAATAGATACGATATTCGTGTTCAGCATCTCAAATATCTCCCCCCTATGCGAAGTTACGGAAAAATTTTTCTGATGGTTTTGAGGCCAGCAAAGTTGAATAGTGCCAAAAAAAACTTTCTTCGTCGAAGCTCTATACGAGTAGGGAGTGGTTGTCCGAGGTGGTGATCACTTGTTGGCATCCCCTACTTTCCACAGCACCGTTTCCCTGAGGTTACGTTAAATGTTTAATACGAACTGTACCCTCCATGTATGAATGGTTTTCTTTGAACGCTGCCTCTAGTGAATAGCTTATTTGTTCTGAGTGCTCATTTTTGTTTTGTTCTTCTTTTAGAGAACGAGGAGCTAGCATTGTGCAACCCGACCGTCCTGTCCGCGTCGTCTTGTTCGGATTCTGGCTTGATGAACTGCAGACGGTAGTTCTTTGCTTAGTTTACTACCAAAGCGTTCGAAAGAATTTCGGAATTATCAAAATTAATTTCGTGCTTCAGTTGATCTGATTGTTGACTTTTTCCTAATTTGTGTGGTCGCAGTAGCATTACTTCGAGATGCTTTTAAGGTTTCTTTCACAACCACAGACAACTGCACGGCGACACCTCTCATTTTCGAGCAGGTGGATTTTATCATCCAAACTGACAAGAGGGTTGTTGTTGCTACTCAATTCCCTAAGTAAGGAAGCATAATGGTACTAATGCTTGCAGCGATAACCTAGTCCTTCCAATCCTTCAGTTTCCAGAACCAGTGCTGGCGAGGATTACCGCTTATGTATTAAATCGAGGTCTAGGCATATGAGCATTCCATCCGAATTTTTACAGGTATGTGGTTCGTAACCTTACTGGATTTTCTTTTGGTGCGGATTAGATTGGCTGTTGGAGGATTCTGTTGGTCTCTTTTTTGTCATCTAGATTGGCGTTAGGACTCCTAGCTTGTCATTCGTCATCGGGTAGTCTGCCTGAAGGGGATATACTGGATCTTGTTTTTATGCCTGTGCTCCCTTTTTAGGTTTTAGAGTTGCGTACCAGGATCTCCACGGACTCGCCCCCACGTACGTACTATTTTGCGCTATGGATTCAGGTGGGTGTACTTTGTGCTAAAAGAGCCTTTGAGATTTCGATTCCTTTTAGAACCCAATTTCACTCCTTTTCCCCTAGTTTAGGTCTCGATCATATCGTGCCTTCTTGTGTTATCCGGTCTTTTTTCTGGTCTTAATCTAGGTCTAATGTCTCTCACTCCCCAGGAGTTGATGCTGATTCAGAAATCAGGTATCACCAGTTCCTTTCACAAATGTTAACCGATGTACGTCCAAAGTTCTCCCTTCTATAACACTTGATGATTAGCTGATCTGATACTAAGGATTTGCACATGAGATGGCTTATTCGTTCCTAAGCGTTGTTGACGTTTGTCTTTATACAGGGTGTGCCAAAAGTGTGGACAAGCATAATCGCTCGCTAGAAATGTACGGACGAGGAACTTGCAAAAGCCAATGGTTATTTTCTGTTTGCCACCTAATGATGAGCATAAATATTATTTTTGTCCCTAAGGTTTCCTCCTCTTGTAGGTATGCTCTATTAACTCACAGAGGGCGTCTGATCCGACTTTGTCTGCAATTACGACCGCACTGGTTCCATCGATGGGAGGACACCGCAAAATATGTGTGGAAGGATATTTTAGCAGATGGCAGTAGGGAAACATCAAAATGGACGGAATCACTCCAAAAACATATTTAAAAAAGTGAAAAACTCGATCAGTTGGCCAAAACAGTGATGAGGTCGTAACTGCGGCCAAAGTCGGATCAGGCCAGGCCCCAGCTCGAGCCTTTCGTATGGTCGAAACGAAAGCGAAGCCCCCTTTGAAAAACCCAAATTTTACGAAGATCTCCTCGAATACTGAGACATTGGGGAAATTCCAAATTAACGCGTTTTTCACGGATATCTGCCCGAAGAGAGCTACGTCTCCGTCAACAGCAGTTTATACTAAGTGCATGGGTCAGTTGTGCGCCAGATGCACACATCTATTAGTGGCAGTCCGGCGTTAGCCGGAAGCACAGGCGCTCGAGTACATACTTGTGAGGAGTAAACCAAGAGCTACAAAATGGTTACTAACACGCAATCGAACAAAATTTGATTACAGGTAAAAAATCAAGATAAAAAACCGCACGAACTTATTGTCCAACCCAATAGTTGACACTGCTGAAAAGAAAGTATTCCCAAGTTTAGCAAGGCCTTGAAAGAGAGAAGCTAAAAAAACAACATCGAAAAAGCGAAAACGCGAAACAAGAACGAAGCTGGGAGATGAGACGCTGATTTGGATGAGGAGCGGCGCAGATGAAACCAGAGCGTTTCATGCGTGCGTTGGCATATCGTAGTGTATAAAAAAAGTTTACCTTTATATGGCTACTAGGCGGCATACCCGGCTTCGCTCGGGTGTTTTACAACCCCGGCTTTCTCACATTGATGAGAACAATTGCCATTACTGGTAAAATCATTGGAAATACCCATAATTTTGGTGGTGAGCACATTGGCGATGCTCAGGTACAGGGCATTCCCCTCCGAGTAAACATCGCGTTGGAGACACGCGCGCGAGCTGATCCATTCCAAAGATCAAAATCTCAATCGAAAGGCTACGTGGGAATGGTTTTTAGCGGTTCGGACGTAGCCTTTCAACTCCGGAGTGAAAGCCCTGTAATACTTCCCCTCAAGTAATCCCGTAGGCGAAACGTCAGTGTCAGTAAAGTTATTTCGATGACAAATTCGTGGGAAACAGTTGCCATATTCGTGCTTAGATGTTTAACGTGTTTGATTGATCCAGTAAGCACATTTTGCCAATTTTCAGAAGCAGGAAAAGAACAGAAGGCATTAGTGAACCGATATATTCTGCAAAACAATTGCCGTATTTGTGTTCAACGTATTGAAAAATGCCAGTAGACACGTCTCAACCGATCCATGAGCGAAAACAGCGAAAAATCAATAAAACCGATATCTCTGTTGAAAGGAGATGGTATGGAACATGCTAGAGTGCATATGATAGCACTGGATTAGATGCATAGGTGTATGCAAAGGCAGCAGAAACTTATGTGATTCAATGGAAAAATTATGCTCCTGAAGTGCTACGTAAGGCTCAGCCTTTCGTGGCTGCGGGTCCACGAAAGATTGGACCACTTAGTGAGCATACAATTTTTTAATTCACATAGATTTGGGGAACCATTTCAAACACTTATTGTGCACTCCGGGACACATCTTTGCCCAAAATTTGAAGTGAGTCAGTGAAGTCTGGACTTATTTAACTAGCACAGCTTTTCTACCTTACATAAGTTTGGAATGCCTCTTCAATAAACTTCCAGTATTCCTTTGATCTTATTTCACCGAAGGTTTCAAGAAAATCCGTGCAGCTTAGGCAGACAGCAGTCATTCGTATCCTCCGGATAGTGGGAACCTATAAATGATCTGCTCCAATCGAACCTTTTCGCCCTCGATCGCCGTTATTGCGTCGCTCAAAAAAAAAGGGGGGGGGGGGGGAGGCGGTCGTATGGCGCGATTCTTTGCGTGGCACTCTGCTCAGACACTCAAACCGTGCGAGTGCTGTGCCATGACCGTCCGAGCGCTCGTCGCCAGCGCGGGAGGTACGGTCAGTGGGCGCCGTTCGCAGCTCGATATGACAGCGCTCGCACGGATTTTGATGATTTTTATCGACGATAGCTCTTCCTTCCCATATAATGAGTGTTTGGGACTTCACTTATAACGATAAGAACACAGATAGAAATCTAACTATATTTTATTTGTTGTTCCAACATCTTCATGCAGTTAGTCAGTTAATTGATCCTAGGCAAGAAAAACGCATTACCGGTAACAACAACGGTTGATAACCCATCAATCACTAAGTAACAGTGTTACTAAAGAACAAAAACAATAGTGGATAATCCATCAATATAGTCCCTACAAAGCGAAACAACTGTTGAATAAAGAACAATGGTGCAACCTAAATTCTCAACCTAAACTTTAAGAAAACGAATTCCTTAAATGAAAATGACTTGATATGCAAGTCATTCATGATTCAAACAAATAAGGCTAATGTAATGCACGCATTACAACTTAACAAACTCGTAATGGACTTCCTAAAGATCGCGGCAAACCCATGTATGTACGCCAATGAATCAGTGAAGTTCAACAGAGTAGAGAGTAGATCTCTCAAATATGATTCCTTCACCGACGTAAGAACTGTTACAAAAGAGTGGTACCCATATTCTCTTTCAGAATATTTAGATGCAGTTCGAAGAACGTCCTTCTTTTGTGACGGCATATCCTCAGCAATCTGAAAGAGAAAATGCGTGCAGTTGAAATTCATCCTCACTCCAAAACAGGCTAAAATGACTATAGAAGAGCACTAACCCAGCAGTCAACAGACTTCCTAAAGATTGCGGCAAACCATGAATGTAGATTCCAAATTTCACTGTGAGTCAAGGAAAGTCCAGCCAAAAAGAGGAGCACAAATTTCATCCACAAACACTGAAACTCACGATTGAGATCGAACTAATCTGCAATTGAATGAAAATAAATTCTAGTAGCTGATGTGGACAGGAAATCCAACAGGAGGTAGCTTTTCTTGTAGATTTTATAACTTATTCATCGCGTAGAGGTCTCTATTTTGCCTCTGGTTCCAAATTCATCGGTGGGGTGGATGGGAACCAGGGGTGTGCGGAATTTTCCGTTTTCCGTTTTACGCTTTCCGTTTTCCGCCCATTTTTAGCCTTCCGTTTTACGTTTTACGGGTTTTCGGCCCGGTAAACGGAAAATCCCGGAAAATAATGAAGAGAGAGAGATCGTTGTTTTCGGCGTACTTCCCTATCCTGAAGAGGATTCTCGTGTTTCGATGCGCAGTGTACAGGAGTTCACAACAATGGCGCAAAAATCGACGACTAAACGCCACGAAGTTCGAACTATTTTGTTTCTTTTTTTGTCTTAGTTGCAGGGTAAATGTCCCGTCGCGGTTTCGTTGGTCTTCATCGTAGTTCCAAATACATATGTCATACAAGTGCCCTGCTCTCCTCGAAATTCTCAAAAAAAAAAAAAAAAAAGAAAAACAAAACGTTCCACAGAAGTGAGGAGTAGACTCATACAAAGTTTCCATGAAACTGTGACCTGCAATGGTGAGAGCATTAAACATTCTTGCGAATCAACGCATGATGTAGGCTTTCTTTCAACTTGGCAAAAGCATAAGGATACATCCCAGTTGTCACTGTTTTTGTCATCCCCAGCTCCACATTGGCGCCGTTGGCGCTTGATGTTTTGCGTGATATTTAGGGTGCTTGTGTTTCACGTTCCCCACACACTGTTCTTCTCCACCTTCCTCCCTCGCTAACTCGCTCAAACGGTATCCTCTGTGAATAACGTGATCCTCCCCAGATCACAAATGTATTGACCACCATGGTTACCTTTTTATCTGAACTTTTGCAGCATAGGTCTGCTCCAAAGTAAAGCAAAAAAGTCGCACTTTTTGCACTTTACAGTTTCTCGTATACTTAAACATTCAGTGACAACGATGCTTGTCGATTATATAACTCTGATAATCTCTCCTAACTAGGTGAAGGATAAATATTCCTCGATTTACCGATATTCTAGGCGTTTGAAGTACGTACAATTAGTGGGCTTCAGGTTACTTAATTACTTCAAACAGTCACCACTTAGGATCATCAAGAAGATGTCTAGAAAATCCAATGTTGAAGATAACTTTTGATCACAAACCTATGCTTGGGCAAAATTTTCCGTTTTCCGTTTTACGCTTTCCGTTCTCCGCCCGTTTTTGGCCTTCCGTTTTACTTTTTACGGGATTTGAAATTTTACTTCCGCACATCCCTGATGGGAACGCTTCATAGTATGCCATGCTCAGCCATTCTTCCGTCAGAACAGAACTATCTGAACACCATACATACCATGTGCGCAAGAAAATATAGTAACATCCCAAAACACCTCGGGATTCATACAAAAACTCTGAGAACACCAAGTATCCAAGCTGAGCATCACAGAGATGCTTTGTGCTCAATGGGTCCTCCGAAACCCAGCAAAGACGGTTATTTCAGTCCTGATCACCCGCACGAATTTCTATGAAATTGTCGTTTTTCCCACTCTGCTACGGTACTATCATCGTAACTATGTAAGAACGAGATTAGAGTACAAAACGGATATGAGGGCCATGATCAGCACATGAAATAATCCCTCTGTGCAAAGTTTCGAAAGATTTTGTGGAACACCGCACGCTGTAAACACGTACCTCACGCTACAGAAATGGGACCACGGGCTACGGAGAAAATGAATATATATTCTTGATCAGCATGTAAAACAACCCCCTTAAGCAAAGAACAAGAGGAATTTTTGATTTTGAGACTTAGGGGAAGAACAAGTGGAAAACTGCACTAAATGAATCTGTATATATAAAAGTGAAAGTTTGTGTGTTTGTATGTTTGTGTGTATGTATGTTTGTACGTTCCGAATAGAAATCGCGCAGCATCAACCGATTCGGACCAAATTTTGCATGTAGACTCTCAAGGGGCCGGCGGAGGTTATAGGCTACATTGCACCTGGGATTACCGATTGGTTAATCGATTATATCGATTTTATTGATTTTCCGCCATTTTTGCCCAGGGACTGGCGAGAACATGCCTACTAGGATTCCTCAATACGCTGAACACGAAGATGACAACCGTTTTGCGCCAAGTTATCGATTTATTGATTTTATTGATTTTGAGCTTTTCTTGCCCACGGCGTGGTAAAGACATGCCTACTGGGGTACCTCAATACGCTGAATACAGATATGGCAACCATTTTGGGCGGTATATCGATTTATTGATTTTATTGATTCTTTGCCATTATTGCCCACGGGATGGTAAAAATATGTCTACTGGGGTATCTCAATGCGTTGAACACGTGTATGACAACCGTTTTGACCGAAATATCGATTTATCTGTTTTATTGATTTTTCGGCATTCTTGCACACGGCTCGGTGAAAACGTGCCTTCTGGGGTTTTTCGAAACGCTGAACGTGGATGAGGCAAGCATTTTAGAAGAATTTATTCACCAAGCAAGCAATTTCACCCCATTTTTTAAAGGAAGGGGACGGGATGAACGAGGGTCACTTGAGCTGATAACCATTAACATTATTAACATTTGGAAAAGATTTTTTGGTTCAACAAGTGTTGGCATCGGCTTTGAAAGGCCGGGAGAAATTGAACGCCCGAGCGAAGCCGGGTACACCATCTAATTAATGATAAGGAAAGAGCAGTTCTCCCGCCATCACAAGCCTTTTCGGTTCTAACACCACTGTTTTCTCAAAGAAAACCAACTAAGATGAGCGACGAAGACGAATGCGGGAAGGAAATTTACTTCTGTAATTCTCCGTAGTAGCATCGCTCACACGCATCATTGCAGACATTTCACTTGTAGAGCGCTCGCACGGGGCGCTCGCACGCACGCTCGCACGGCAACGGTGATTGCTGACCGCTCGCACGGTGGAAAGCCCCGCCCACAAATTTATGTGCTGCGCTCGCACGGTCAGCCGTAAGTTCGGAGCGCTCGCACGGTGCGAGTGTCTGAGTGGGCAGACGAGGTCTGAGCCCCATCCTATCTAAAGCTCATCTGAATATCCAAGTGAGTGTAGTGTCAAAACAAGGAAATTTCTACGGGAGCCCAATGAATACTCTGTTAGAATAAAAAGCTTTCTGGAACCTCCGAACAAATACTTCTAATACGTAGATTTTTCAAACTGCTGAATGACTGAATTACCCGAACTTCCGGCTTTCTAAAGTTCTTCAACATTTCGGGGGTGCTAGAAGTGACTCCTATGAAAGTCAAATACCTGACGTGAAGTTGATGTAAAGATTAGTTTCTTCAAAACTATCAATTCTATGTAAAGGAGTAGCGCATTAGAAGTGAGACTTAATTTCAAGGGTTTATTACGAAGAGGTATCTGTAACTCTGTACGATCTCTTCCACCGTAGTGTAATGCCGGTGGACGAGTTGCTCCGTCAGGCAGATCCAGGCGAACAGCGACGCATGACCGCAATCGGGTGGTAGTAATGCGCCCCAGACTCAGCCTGTCTATTGTACCACCCGAAGAATCGCGCCATACGACCTACACCCCGCTCAAAGTACTAAGAGCCGTATCCTCGCAAGCCTTTTTTCTATCAACGTATTATCCTTATTGAGACCAGCAAAAACCCATTTTTTTAAGGGGCTTCGCCCCGGACCGTGTACGAAGCCCCCTTTGATTTTCGCCCCTTTCACGAAGTCCAGCTTGCCCCCGGGACAGCCGTGCTGGAGCCTGGGTCAGGCGTCCACTGTGAGCCAATAGGCTGTATAGTCTGTTAGCTCAGAGGTGGCACCTGGGTCAGACCCCGGCACGAGCCTGTATTAGGGTCGTAGCCAAAACGAAGCCCTCTTTGAAAAATGCAGATTTTACGAAGCCCCCTCTGAAAATAACAATAGATATGTAGAAGGGAATGACCGCATCCAATGATAGCAATTCTACAAGCATTCTCCGTGGTTGCAATTAAAGCAATTAGTAGCAATTAAAGGACTATAATCATTGTGAAACCACAAAACATAACTGCAGTAACCAGTGTAAACCGACAAAACATAACTATAATTCTTTACCAAGAGCAATTAATGAATGGACCATTCCACACTGCGGCAGAAATTATACTGACGGAATCAGGAAACGATAAGGTCGACATTGGTCGCCAAAAGCCGAACAGAACAACAAACTAATCGAAATAAAGGAATAAAAACTCTGGAGAAGAATAGAGACCAAACTAATGACAGTAGCCTACGTAGAAAAAAAAAGGACCGAGGCTTTCAAAGGGACTTTCAAGTGATTTCACTTCCCGCGCAGGCTCGATTGGGGTGGCGTTGGAGGGCGGCTAAACGGCTTGCGATAGTGCCTTGGAGCGAGCGGAGAAGGGCAAATACTCACAAGATAGGAGATGATAAGTGATAGTATGTGAGGCATATGATAGCACATACCTACAAGTATAGGGGGCATGGTAGGAGGTTGGAAACTTATGTGTGTGAATAGGGAAATTATGCCCCCGACAGGCTCAGCTTGTACCCCAGCCTGTCTGGAACAGGCTGGCCCCTTTACCGAGCATACAATTCCTGGATTCACATAAGTTGGGTGATCTGCATACATTTATTTTGAGTGCTATGACGCTTCTTCACCCCAAATTTGGTGTCAATCGGTTAAGCCTCGAGTTAACGGGAGAGCCTTGCAATCACTCAGACTCAGAATGTGAGCGTATACTTTTCTAGTTTACATAAGTTTAGATTGTCTCTCCCAAAATGTTCTAGTGTTTCCTTAGTTCTTATCTCACTGAAGATTCCAGCTCAATCCATGCAGATTCCGCGGCGCAGGAGTCGTTTAAGTCCTCCGGATTATGGGAACCTGTACATGATCTGCTCCAATCGAACTTTTTAATATCGATCGCCGCAATTGCTCTGCTAAAGCTACGAGCAGTTCTTTTGCGAGCCTTTTTCGTTATTCATCGCCTTTATCAACGCATTTCTTTTCTTTGGACCAACGAACACCTCAAAGTTTTTCTGGGGCTCGGCCCCGAACCCGTACGAAGCCCCTTTTGCTTTTCGACCCTTTTACGAAGCCCAGCTTGCCCACCGACAAGCTGCGCTGGGGCCTGACCTGGGTAGACTTTGCAATTACGACTTCATCAGGAAATCGACCAAATAACCTAGTTCTTACAATTTTTCGATATGTAGGTGGTGATTGCGTCCATTTTGATGTTTCCCTACTGCCTTTTCGACGCATCCTGTGGACAAAGTCGTAATTGCAGACAAAGTCAACCCACGTGCCATCTCTGATCTAACAGACCACACACATACTTTGGAAAGTCCAGTTGAGGCGTGGAATCTGGTGCGCAACTATGTAGTAAAGGTTGTTTTCCTCCCACTGCTTTTCTACCTATTTGTGGGGAGACTCCAAATTCCTTTTGGGAAGTAGTGGGAGCCCTATACTATGAAATCCTGAAAATTCTATAGAAATTTTGGAAAGCAGATGTCTCATGGATCATTGTTTGCTTTGCTTTAGGCAGTGCTCAAAATTTTGCAAACGTTTATGGGAATCGCATTTCCTGATGATTAGTTTCCTTGATAGTTAACATTAGACGTGCTGAGAAACTTTAAAAAAACCCTGATTTGTTACTGCGGTGGCGGTTCCAGCAAGAGCAACGCGGCCGCGTTGCGCCGCGTGCTTCGCGCGTCCGCGAACAACGCACCGCCATCGACGTTCACAGCAGCTAGTCTCTGAATGCCGTCTACCTTATTGTTCACTTTGGGATGTCTGCATTTGGTGTCGCAACAAAAAATGAGCAAGTACGCATGTGTACATGTGCGTCTTGGTCCTGTTGGTGTTTGTTTGTGTTGTTTTGATTTTGTCGCTCTCCGAAAATCTCAACGTATTGGATAATGTGGCAGAGCTGGATAGGTTCGTATCAGAGCAGCATATGTGGATTTTGAAGAGTTGCTGGAAGTATGAGAACGTGATTGAGGTGTAGTGGCGATGGATGAAAAAGTCCTTTAGGTTTAGCAATTACACTGCGGGACAGATGGGGAAGGGGGCGGGGGTGGAGGGGGGGGGGGGAATGTGTGTGATGCGAAGAAGCGACAGTGTGGACAGAAGAAAACGAAGACGGCGGATGAACGAAGTGCAGAGTTGATGTTGCATTTTTTCGGAACATCTTCTTTGAGGTCCATAAGGCAAACAACTTGTGAAGTTCCTTAGAAGCCTTAGCCGATTTTTGTTGACCAGTTCTACGGCGTTGCATGCGCTGTATTGCTAATAGCGGTGGTCAAATTTAACATCTCTAGCTGTACGTAACCCAAATGACATTGAAAATTTCGTGTCTGTTTTAATCTTGTTGAACCTATAGAAGTTGAAGCGGTGTAAACATTATTTTGGCATACCCTGTATGTGTTGTGTGAACGACGAAACATCTTACCTATTTGTTCCTGTTTGTGTTCGAGGAAACAGCTGTTTGAGCGAGGACTAATCATTTATATATTTGTAGAAAATGAAGAATCCGTTCAGGTTCTAAAGCAGAACGTAAATACGCAGAAGTTATATTACCTGTTCGAGCACGAGGAAACCTTCTTCTCTGTTCACTCCTTATCGGTACGTTTTTATCACTGCCTGTAAAGTTTCTAGCCCTCTTTTATTTTTTTAGGCAATGTTTGTGTCAATTCGGGTATCTCTATACTTTTGGACGACCTCACTTCGGGTTATGTAGCTCTGATAGCTTCATCTGCTGGAATTGTTGTGTTTGGCGAAATTTTCCCTCAAAGTCTCTGTGTGAAGTATGTTAAGGTTTATCGTATATTTCTTATTGTTTTTGTTTCTGGAAAATGGTTGTGTGGTTCACTGATTACCAGGGCCACGCTTAATGTGATTTGATTACGGATCAATATTTTTGATGATGGACACTTGTGAAAATGTGGTTCCCTGTTTTTTTTTTTATTCTTCATAAGCGAATACATGCAAAGGCAACCCATTTGCAAGGTTTGGTATGCTATTTTACAAGTTTCATGGAAATCAATGATGACTGACAACCGAGAGTTATTGGTAATGGCCCTTCAACCCAGAGGTCGGCATGTCATAAGTACTAATAGGAAGTAATTGTTATAGTCTAACAAATAGTATGTAAAATAAACAGAAATTAATATAAAAATCTGTATATATAAAAGTGAAAGTGAAAGTGAAAGTGAAAGTGTGTGTGTGTGTGTGTGTGTGTGTGTGTGTGTGTGTGTGTGTGTGTGTGTGTGTGTGTGTGTGTGTGTGTGTGTGTGTGTGTGTGTGTGTGTGTGTGTGTGTGTGTGTGTGTGTGTGTGTGTGTGTGTGTGTGTGTGTGTGTGTGTGTGTGTGTGTGTGTGTGTGTGTGTGTGTGTGTGTGTGTGTGTGTGTGTGTGTGTGTGTGTGTGTGTGTGTGTGTGTGTGTGTGTGTGTGTGTGTGTGTGTGTGTGTGTGTGTGTGTGTGTGTGTGTGTGTGTGTGTGTGTGTGTGTGTGTGTGTGTGTGTGTGTGTGTGTGTGTGTGTGTGTGTGTGTGTGTGTGTGTGTGTGTGTGTGTGTGTGTGTGTGTGTGTGTGTGTGTGTGTGTGTGTGTGTGTGTGTGTGTGTGTGTGTGTGTGTGTGTGTGTGTGTGTGTGTGTGTGTGTGTGTGTGTGTGTGTGTGTGTGTGTGTGTGTGTGTGTGTGTGTGTGTGTGTGTGTGTGTGTGTGTGTGTGTGTGTGTGTGTGTGTGTGTGTGTGTGTGTGTGTGTGTGTGTGTGTGTGTGTGTGTGTGTGTGTGTGTGTGTGTGTTTGTGTGTGTGTTTGTGTGTTCCGAATAGAAATTGCGGAGGATGAACCGATCGGGACCAAATTTTGCAGGTAGACTCTCCACTGGCCGGCGGAGGTTATAGGCTACTTTGCACCTGGGATTATCGATTGGTTTATCGATTATATCGATTTTATTGACTTTTCGCTCTTCTAGGGCAGGGACTAGCGAGAACATGCCTACTGGGGTACCTCAATGCGCTGAACACGAATATGACAGCCATTTCGCGCCAATTTATCGATTTATTGATTTTATTGATTTTTCGCTCTTCTTGGCCAGGGACTAGCGAGGACATGCCTACTGGGGTACCTCAATGCGCTGAACGCGAATATGACAACCATTTTGCGCCAATTTATGGACAGGGTCAAGCGTGTGTTGATAAATTATCAAAGGGGGGTCGTACGGGGGGGGGGGGGGTGGGGAAAGAGGGGGGTCGTAAGGGGGAGGTCGTGGTCGGGAGGGGGGTGCCCTAGTGTGGAATAGGAGGTAAAAAAAAGGTAGAAAAAACGGAAGAAGTAGGAAACTGAATTATCCATACACAGAATTTGTTTTGACGTGATTAAACGATTTTAACAGTATGATTTGAATAGTGAAAAGTGGGGGGGGGGTTGTAGGCTAAAATTTTCGCACATCCGTACTGAAAGTCCTACCCAGTCTTGCAGGCCGGTAAAAAGTCGTTTTATGGACCCTACCCAATAGTGCTCTACCCCCAAGTTTCAGGTCTCCAGCTTCAAGAAGAAAGATTCAACACGGGAATTACGGAGATGAGGTTTCGTCGATAAAAATGGCCTTTTTTCAATGTTTTTATCGACGGAGTTGAATCGCGGTGGAAGCAGCTGCACAAAACGAGCTGTAGAGCCTGAAAGCGCAAACCTTCGACTATTAGAAACCTGAAAAAAATTGGGACCTCAACGGGCCAGATCTTCTGATATTCGTGTCCGACTACAACCATGCCTGTGAACGAGTCTAAATTTTAGGCTAAAATTTTCGCACGTCCGTACTGAGAGTCCTACCCAGTCCTCCACCCCTATAAACAGTTATTCCGTGCTTTACGGTCGATCATCTCGAATCTACTACAAGCGCGTGTCATTTTACGCCATGCAAAAATTCTAGCCTCGGAGGGGATCAAACCCTTGACCATGTCGATTATATGTGTGGTTGTTTTTCGTGACGAATACGGAGGTATTTCGTTTAGAAACTCTGTACGGACGCTTTCAGACCGCTCACCGCACACGCTTTAACCCTCAGCAAAAATTTTAGCCTCGGTAGGGATCGAACCCTTCACCATGTAGATGATGTATATAGATGTTTTTTCTTGATGTGTTCGAGCCCCATTAGTTACGTAAGCAACGTTGCATAGTTAATGCACGTTTTTTGTCCACCGCGTACATTTTCTAACGTGTTCTAAAAAAACTTCCAAACTTTTCAACGTTTCCTAAAAAAACTTCCAAACAACTAGTTAGATACAAAAGAGCTTCTTTCTCCTTCCTATGCTCTGGCTCCACCACACCTCTCACAGTACGAACACCTGAAATGGGATATCTAAATATCTAAATTCTGCAAGCATAGAAGGAAATTTCTGTGCAAGGGGGGGGGTCTTATTTTTAGTGGCTCAAAGGGGGGGGGGGTCGTATGGGGATCGACTTTTTACCATCATCACGCTTGACCCTGTTTATGGACTTATTGATTTTATTGATTTTTCGTAATTCTTGATCATGGGGTGGTGAAGACATGTCTATTGGGGTACCTCAATGCGCTGAACACGAATACGACAACCATTTTGCGCGAAATATTGATTTATTGTTTATATTGATTTTTCGCTATTCTTGATCATGGGGTGATAAAACCATGTCTACTGGGGTTTCTCAATACGCTGAATAAGAATGACAACCATTTTGCACGAAATATTAATCTATTGATTTTATCGATTTTTCCCCACTTTCGCTCGGGGACGGACAAAGACATGTCTTCTTGGGTTTCTCAGTACGCTGAATACGAATATGACAAACATTTTGCATGAAATATCGATTTTTCGATTTTATTGATTTTTGGCTCTTCCGCCTAATGGAGCGGTGAAGAAATCTCTCCTGCGGTTCCTCGATATGCTGATTATGAATATGACAACCACTTGTACGAATACGTCGATTCAATGTCACCGAAATATCTTTGCTAACTTTTCGCCCACAAGTCGATGGGAAACGTCACGTGGGGCTTCGCTAACATGCTGATCACCAAAATTATGGAGATTTTAATGAATTTGTCGATGATAGTAATTGGCCTCAGCAGTATGATGTAGCCGAGGTAATAAAACACCCGAGCGAAGCCGAGTACGGCAGCTAGTGAAACAATAAAAATGGGGCAACCACTAGGCGAAAAGTTAGGTTGGTGCGAAAGATTTGTCGTTTTTTTTTTTCGTTCTTGGAGCTGTATATGGAGTACACGGGGAACTGTGAAGCGATGAAATCGAAGACTGCCATTTTCAAGTCGTTATGTTTGGCGATTTTTTTCTTGCATAATAAGAGATTGTGGAGCTGAGGAAGGGGGCAGCTATACGTCAAAATTCCTAGGGGATATGATATACAGGGTGGGCCACAAATACGATAACAAGACGTGTTTTTCTTTCAAAGGAGCATGTTCTGCCTTCAAGTAATGTTCAGTTGAGAGGCCATCTCCTGACGTTTTACCAGGACAATGCTCAGGAACTCAGGTTTCACCTGGTTCAAAACTAGGGAAACAATAAATTTTAGAACCTTCTGGTTTTGTGGAATATCCATTCAATTGCACTGGACTCAGTCAAATGTGTTAGTAGGTTTTCACGGTACCAGAGACATAGGCTTACTCAAAACCGCTTAGGAGTTGGAGTCTCCAGAGAGGGACTTAAAAATAGAAAAATTTTTGCGCAACTATTTGCACGCCGAGGCCTGCGACTTCGTTTGATGTCTCATGATCTGATTCCTAGCAGATGGAGGATATTTCTAGATGTTTTCTTGTATTATATTCGTTGGGATTTACTGAATATAGATCCTCTTAACAAAGCATCGTAAGGGCGGCAGTGACAGAAAAATGGATACAGTCTCCAATGATGAAAGAAAGAGGTTTAGACAGCGCGTTCAGGGTTTCGCTGCGGGACCGCGCTCTGACGGTCTCAAGCTCTCCCGGCGAGATAGTGTTTACAATGATTTCACATTGCATAGCAGCAGTGTACGGAGCAGAGTAGCCCCCGTATTGGCGCTTGGTCAACGATTGAATTGCTTATGACCACACTGAAGAAATCGTTGGATGCCGAGAAGGGTCTCGCAGCGGTGAGATACGTTCGGTTTCTTCATTGGGGATGTACGCTTGGTTCTCATCCGATTGAGGTCCCACAGGGATTAGCGAGTTTTAGGACTCGTTGTTTCTAAGATGGACACTAGAATCAGATACACAGGATGAACGAACGAAGAACGCGTTATCTTTAGATGTTGTGACATTTCCTGAAACCACTTTTGACCATACTTTCTGAATATTTTCTAATTTTCCTTCTTTATTCTCGATATCTACAAGGAGTGCGAGTGCACTGATCACGGGCTGGTTTGTCGGGATTCCATAGTTCAGATGAAAAACACTAAAACACCAGGATAAGTGTACGCCGATCAAGGAAGGGGCCGCCGTGGCCCAATCGTGGGGAAACGTCAGGATACGGGTCCGCGGATGGAGAATGGGTCTGCTATGGCCCAATTGTGGGGAAAACGTCAGGACACTGCTCCACTGGTGGAAAATGGGTCTGCCGCGGCCAATAGGAGGAGAAGCGCCAGGATACGGTTCGACGGATGGAGAATGGGTCTGCCGTGGCCAGTAGTGGGAAAAACGCCATACACGTGTCCATGAATGGGGAAGGGTCTGCCGTGGCCAATAGGAGAGAACACCCCAGTATGCGGGCCCACGAATTGAGAATGGGTCTGCCATTACCCATTCGTGGGGGAAACGTCAGTATACCGGTCCACTGAAGGAGAATCCGTATCCTGGGGGTTTCCCAGGATTGCGCCGTGGCAGGATCATTCTCCATCCGTGGCCCGTATACTGGTGTTTTGTGGAAAAGATTCGCACTACCTTTGTCACATTGAGTTGTACACAGGTTCTAAAGCAATCTGGAAGATGCTCCTGTGCAGAGTTGGGAGTGGCTGGTCATAACGGGTCCATAGGCGTTGAGTGGATGCAGTGTAAAAAAACAGTAGGTAGTATCATTGTATCGGAAAATATTTTACATGTAGATGTGTCACTAAGAAGATAAGGATCAGCGAAATGTGGAGGCCCTATGTCGGCGGGCGAGGCGGCCATTCTGGTGGAATATACGCACTTTACAAGGAGAATTCCGTATTTGAGCTCAGTTAATTATTAGTTTTGCTTCTTTGTTAATTTTCTAAGCATTTCACATGTGCGAAGCTTTTCTGTCTGCCTCAAGTGGCTGCCCCACCCCACTTTCTAATGGCGCTAGTCATGTGACAATGTTCCAAATTATTAGATGTTAACATAAGTCCTTGCGCTTTTTTTAGTTGAGATTTTCTCCGCCTAATTGCCATTATTCTTTAACATGCAGTATACCTTCTAAAAGCACATTTCTTACTCTACATTGCTATCTTTAAGCGCTTTCACAGTACTATTGAACTATTCAATTTTCGGGCCTAAGAAGCAAGACACTAATTCGGGGAAGAACCCAATTTCCTCCTTGTCCTTCGCGATTGGATTCTTTCAGCGGAATTACTTCAGTTGTTTGATGACTTTGAGAAATATGATGTCTACTTAGACTATAAGACTCCTTTGGAGCAATTCCCGGGTCTCAGTGTTGGAAATTTTTCAGTTGGAGTGGTTGGTGTCATCGAGACCAAATATGTCTTCTTTGAACTTAGAAAACCGCTGACGACCAGTCATTTCAAACAAAACGTCTCTTTCATGTTCAGCACAGGTCACCTGACTAGTTTTGATGGCCTTTCGAGCTTCAACTGATTGATAGGATAGGTGGCTGTCGGTTGCGCCGTTTTTTTCTGAGTCGTTGCTCCACTTCGCAGGCTTAAAACTCCTGCAAACTATCTCTATGAGGAAAAATATTTACAATATTCTTGTAGAGGAAGAATAGCGCTTTCGAATCGTATATGACTTGTTCCTAAAAGGTGGCAAAATGGTGGAGAAAAAAAAAGCGAAAGGACTTATGTTAACACCTAATACTTAGAAAGTCTTTTTCTGATTGCCCTTTTCTTTGTTACCGTTTTGAAAATCTTTTTGTGATTGCCCTTTTCTTTGTTGCCGTATTTTTGGCCCACCCTGTACAGTGAACCGTTTTTCTGAAAAGTTGTAGAAAATTAAAGGCAGTGTCTCACCTCATGATGGATATTGAGATTTTAACGGAATTCGGTCCTACTCGATGCGCTAGTTCCAACGATATGCTTTAAATCTGAAAACAGTCAAAAAACCCTATTTTGAAGCCAAATTGGATAGAGGAGCGGACTAGTTATCTTATTAGTTACCTACTAGGAAGCTAGAAGTGGAGCTGAGAAGTGAAGATTGCACATTAAAATGAACTCTCAGCAGTGGCTATTATTGACTGTGCAAGTACTGCCGTATTGGAAAAACATGCCCTACCCTCAGCAAGGTGTTGCTGCGGAATGAAGCCTCTCGTTCACGTCCACTCTCGAAATTCTTGGCCAAATGAACCCGGAACTTATGGGGTTTTCGACGTCCTCCTGAAACTTAAAGAACACCGTTGTGCTCAGCGGTGCGCATATGTTCGATTGACGTGGGAATCTGGAACGCAATCCCTGAAGTGAGACACTGCCTTTAAGGCAAGTTTTGGAAACAATTTTTGGCCGAAGATGAGAGTTTATCCAGCCCGAGCGTATTTCTAGTGGAATGCCTCCGACATTTTGGACCAATAACAGCTACAGATTATAACTAGTGCACTGCTTCGAATTAATGACATAGATTGGATCGTCTAGCAAGAATTACGGAAAAAGCTAAGAAAATGCATCAAAAAGTGCTTGCTTGCGTCCCTCTAAAATGGAAGCAGCTTAGTCAGAGCTCTATAGTGATTTCATTAGTGATCTCCAGAATAAATGCAAAGAAGGTAGTTGGGTTTAATTGCTTATGGTCTTACCAGAAAATCAAACGAAAAACGGAAATTGAAAATGCGGTGTCTGTGAATTTCTGGATACTTCTTGTCTCCTTCCTAGGATAGACACCATTTAAGCCAACAGCAAAGTAGAGCACGTATTGTTCTACACGTCCGCTACCATATCCGCTTAGACATTCGGGCGTTTGGAACACCGGTCTACACCGTTTCTCGCGGCATGACACCTGCGGGACAAACGCAAAAGTGGGCGGAGTTGGCGCGCCTATTCCGCCGTTCGTCGCGCCTTATCCTGCATTTGACCTGCTGTGATCCTGCTACAGGGTTAGCAGGGTTAAGGGTTCTATTGCAACCGGTGACTACAAAAATAGTTCAAAAATGAGTTCGCCCGGCATTTATGTGCTCCCTGCACCAGCGCTCGACGAGCCGGACATCTGCGGCGAGGTGGATTTTCCCGTCCGCGTCGCGTTGGCACGCTACCGCATCCCACGCACCCTGTCTGGCCAAATGCTACACTGGGCCACAACTTCAACCGGGCCTCAGTTGGCCAGACAAGTCCCGTAGGGCTCGTCTACTCTCCGCCACAGCGGAGAATAGACAGCTTTCGCAGCCGTCTGCCAGCTTATATACACTTCGGGTGCCACGTGGCAATGGAGAAAAAAAAACAGGGTGCAGGTTTACCTGCATATCCCCTACTTCATGCGCGCTCGCAGCAGGTTTTCCTGCTCCATCCACACCTTCAGCAAGTATTCCTGCTCTCCCCCACTACCTGCTGGAAGCCTGCATCGGCCAAAAATGGGCGGGTTCAGCGGCGCTCGAAACGCTCGAATATCTGAGCAGTTTTTAGGCAACATCTATGGAGAATCGTAGACTTTTGAAAAAAAAAATCGACAAAACTTCTGCTCCAACCTAACATAATCGCGCTGACCGACTTCTGTAAGCTCCTTCTATTAGCTCCGAGGTTCTGAGCAACTGTTCCACTCGCGGACCAGAATTGAGTCGCACACATGGACACGGGATCGGATGCATTGAGTTTTTGGCGTAGAATTAACACCCAGGTCGACACATTGAACGGCCATGTTCAGCACTCGATATTTGTTCAACCAAAAGAGTCTGTAAGGATGTTGAAACGCTCACGATTAGGGACTTTAAGTCGAAACAAATTTCAGTAGTTGTAATACAGTTTAGATAAACATGCAATTCAACATAGTTTTAGCAAATATCAGAAAACTAGGATGGGCGCAGTCTTCTTGCATTTTAGAGAGCTTGCTACGAAACAGACCCTGAGGCAAAGTCTGAGAAATGGGAAACAAGCGAAGTTAGTAGCAGAATTGCGCCGCACTTCGGACTGGATTTTTTCAAGGGAGCCGCGGAAATCAGCGGTTTTGTCATTAGTTCGTGGTAAGTAACTGAGGTACTATGGTAACAGCGTTCTCAGCACCAAATTCCCACGATGAGAACGGCTCAGCAGCGTGTGTGAAGAAATGATGTACGCCATGGTCGTCGACAGGGCCGACAAAATTTGCTTGAGCATAATTAGCAGTGCTACCGCGCCTCGCCCTGAAGTTGCAGTTTTGCGTAGTCGCAGGTGCTAATCGCAGCGATATTCAGTACTTTTTCTTTCCAACATCACATATGATGATGAAAAAAAAACTGAAAGTACCTGCGATTAAGTACTACAACAGCACTAGATAGCGATTCCAGCTTACACCGCGGTCTCACCGCTGTGCCAGGCCCCAGCAGGAGCTTCGTTTGCATGTTCAAAGGGGGCTTCGTAAAATTTTGTTTTTTCAAAGGGGGCTTCGTTTTGATTTTGGCCCGGGGAAGACTTCGTGCCGGGGCCTGTTTTGAAAGCCTTATTCTGCGCTCCGAGATGTTTCTTCACTCTGAATTTGGTATTGATGCATGAAGTATGGGGCTTCGCTGGAGCCTTTTGAATACTTCCCATAGTCAAACCTTGTAGAATTTCTGTTCGAATCGAGTTCTCGCGCTCTCGCCGAGTGTGCCTATTCGATTCATGCAGCTGCTGGCTGTTTTGAAGAAGCAGTTTCTTTTTCTCACCAATTTTTTGTTGCTCTCTCATGCCAACTACTCTTGTCGTTTTCGAAAGTCGTGTGAAATGTCTACACCCAGACCGTGTCAGATGTTACAATATGAATGAGATTTTGAGAACCTTCTATTATCTCTCAAGTGCAAACGTGCTCCGAAATGTTGTTCTGAACGTTTTGTCGTAATGTTGGCTTTAACATTTATACGACTTTAACTTTTAATCTAGTATTTAATATTTAATATTTAACTAGCGCCCTTTCGGGACGCTAGAAAGTGGGGTGGGGCGGCCACTTGAGGTATGTGCAAAAGCTTCACACGTATGAAATGCTTAGAAAATCAGCAAAAAAGCAAAACTAATCATTAGCTGAGCTCAAATACGAAATTCTCCCTATGTGTTGCGTATACTCTACGGGTCTGGCCGCCAACGTCGGGCCTCGAGTCTTCTCGCCATCTTAGCCTTGCTCGTAAGTTCCTAATCCCGCACCTACATGTAAAGCTAATTTCCGATGCACTGATAATAGCTACTCTTTTTTCTCACATTTCTTACATGCCTGGACCCGCTATGAACAGCCAACGGAGAGGAAGAAGAGTTGGTCGACTGAGACACGAATGAGCGGGTAGCGTGCCCCTTCTCCATCGCCAGACGTGCATCTTAGCGTTTTCCCCACTATTGGGCCATGGCGGATCCATTCTCCATCAGTGCACCCGTATCCTGGCGCTTATCCCGCTGTTGGCCAGGGCAGACCCATCCTCCATTTGTGGATCTGTATCCTGGCGTTCTTCCCACTATTGGGCCAGGGCAGACCGATCCATCGGTGGATCCACATCCCGGCGCTTTCGCCACTAATGGGCCAGGGTAGACCCTTTCTCCATCGATGGACGCGTACTCTGCCGTTTTCCCAGTGTTGGGTCATGGCGGGCCCCTTCTCCATCGACGGACCCGTATCCTGCCGTTTTTTCACTGTTGGGCCACTGCGGACTCCTTCTCGATCGGTGGACACCCATCATGATGTTTTTCTGGACTACGGGGCCCCGGCTTATCTGTCCGTCATCACTGCAGTCGCACTCTTTGCAAATCTCGAAAGTGATGGAACAAAGTTAGGAAATATTTAGAAAGTTTGATCAACTGCACAAGTTGTACAACTGGTTTCAGAAAGTGTCACAACAGCATATGATGATGCTTTCTTCATCCAGTGTATTTGGTTGTACTTCTTAAAAGCAGACGGATTCTCAAGCTGCTTTATCCCAACGGGACCTCAAAGAGAGGTGCGTAAGGAACATATCCCAAGTGAGGCCACTGAATGAATCCTTCGATACATCCTCCACGGTATGCACACTTCTTTTCGAAATGGTTATCCTCCACTGTTCCAAAGTTGAGTGAAGTCAACAACAGAGCTCCAGCAGAGGGGTGACTCTGCTCCGTACATTGCTGCTCACTGTCTTGCCTGGAGGGCTCGAGACCTCTAGCCGGTGGTCCCGCCGCGAAATCCCGAATGCACTCGACTTCCACTACGTCTATGCACCTATGAGGAAACATCGGCCGAATGCCCCATCAGCTTCGCATCCTCGCGAGGCACTGTCTATAACTGAGTCTTACGGCGAGTTAGTCGACCACGTGTTAGTCCCCCTACGTCTACGCTCTAGAAAATTTTGTTGCACTACCATGATTTATATAAGAGGATAATTACTTAGTAAATTAATTTAAGTTTGATTCTAACTTGACTTTAACGTTCAACGCAACATGTGAACATGCAGTAAACAACAGTAATAATGAGAAACGAGGTAACGAGCAGTGTTTTGTTGGTATCGCTTACGGTTTTTTGAAAATTGCTGGAAGCTCATTCATGATTTTTGTAACCGAAGCGCCGTGTCCAAGATTATTTCACGCCGTCAACACCTTCACATTGTCTACCATGGCTCGTTTTGTTGATTTGCAACATAGAGGTATCAGAGAGAATGTCTTCATGTGCGCGGGCTTCCACCCCTTCGCGGTCCCTTGAATAATGTTCTCACACCTCAAATGAGATTGACGTTCTCAATGAACTTCAACCACTTGCAGTTTCAAGATCCATGAAGGATCGACTCTGTAACAGCACAAGCTTCTAGTTTTGTGGAACTATTTGTGAATAATTTCAAAAACCGCCAATGAAACTTGCTATCTGAAATATTTAATGCCCGTTGTCATTGGAAAGCATACTCCGTTGTCTGCTCACATACTTGGGTTCAAAAGTTTTAGCGAAATGGACTGTTCTTTGAATAATCATTCGAATATTCAAAAACTCGGTGGGCTTGAAGAATCCAAAAGCTCGAATATTTGTGAATTCAGTGGTTAGCAAAAATTCGAATATTCGAAAATCCGGGTTTCCCAGGAATCCGAAAGTTTGAAGTTTTTTGGAATGTAATACTCTAATGGGAAATGCATTCGGAATCGGACAGTATCGCAGAAAGAAGAGGGGGGAAGTGCTGTAAAAGCTGTACAGTCCTTGTCGAAAAGATAGACGGATTGCGCGTGCGGTTTCATATCGTCGCGGCCGTAGAATCGCGTTGGGACCTACTGCACCCTCTCACTTGGAGCATGCTCTCTCCGCATCCATCGTTCGGGTCCCACCGCGTTTCCGCAGTCACGGAATCCGTCTATCTTTTCGACAAGGACTGTACAGTCCTGTATAGAACACGAAACTTCTCCATATCTCACATGACCAAAATAAGAAATCTAGAAAATGGCGGGAATTGCTAGTTTCTAGCGCATGTTTTGTTGGGTTTTCCAATACGCTGAACAATAATACGTCAGTCATTCTTAGTTAAATTGATTAACCGATGTATTGATCTTATTTTCTTTTCACCCTAGCACAGAGACGGGTTAGAATGCATTCGTTGGGGTTTCCGAACATACCATGCATGAATGTGGCAAGCTTTTTAGAAGGAGCCAAACAACTTTACCTTCCCTCAGATTTTAGGGGAAAAGTGTCACTTAGACTGATCACCAAAATGATGAGCATCTTGAAAGAATAAATAATAGAGTAAAGCACCTGAGCGAAGCCGGATACACCATCCAGTCCACTATAAATTTTACGGAGATTGTCTCCGTTGTCTCTTTTGAGGAGCGCGACCAACTGCAATATTTTGGAAGTTCGAAAGAGCTCCGGAGGTGACTATGGCCGAACAGCATCAGTTTGAGAGATGGAGACATAAGAATCAGCGTTGACCTCAATTTATGAAAGAAGTAGGGAGCTAATTCGACAGGAATTCTTCTAGTGAGTTACCCCGAACTGACCCACTGACGGACGGGGGGGGGTGCCACGTCCCGCGAGAATGGGCCGCGTAATTTTTGAAGTTACTTTGCAATACAAAAATTTTGTATTAGTTTATTAGAAACTGTTTATTTTTACTATTATTTCTGGAATTTTGTCAATTATTTATTATTATAAAAGTATTTTTATTAATTTTATTTTTTATCTGGGTCACCGATGCGGCGGAGGCTCCGCCTTCTCTCTCCTCTCCCTCCCACTTTCTGCATCCGCCATTGGTACGAGCCATTTTTTGTTTTATTAACGCAGTCATATCTACGACAGTTCGCCTTAACGTCCACATGATGAAGTTCAAAACTACAGAGAAATGTTCAACATCAAGCTGGACGCGATTGATTGGACGATTGGAGACATTAAGCCTACTGCTGTACTCTAGGCAAACACAGATCGATGTTAATCTTTCCTTTACGATATAGAGGTGTAATAGGTAAAAAAACGCAGTCATTCTATCAAGTATGTATCTGCTTTACTGCAAGACTTATTTTATGTTCAGATTCGACCTATTAGAGCTATTCTATGGCTCTCTGTGGATGCAACCATCTCACAGATTTAGACCTCCAAGAATAATTTTTTCAGAGCAAAACTTATCCATTAAATGGATTCGTCTCAAAGGTTTCTCATTACGCTCGAGAATTCGCAGCTCCAACAAAAGTTGGAATCTCTGAGCCTTACTTTCGCAGATCTTATGGAGGGAATTACATTCAGTCGATACTGCGTTTAGGTACTACTGAGCATGAGGGGATGTCAATGAGTTCACCGTAGATTGTCATCTCGAAGATCCTGATTGTACATAGTTATAGCACAGTTTGAATGTCTTGAGGTTGCCTATTGTAGGCAGGCGCTCATTAATGCAAATAGTACGATCTGTTGCTTCCAAAGAACCCACATATGTCGCTTCATCTTCTGCCTTTTTCCAATGCATGGTGGCAACACACATAAACTGGACGTCAATGGCGGTGGCTCATCCACGGCCTTGAGAAGGACGCAACGCTACCGCGCTGCGCGCGCCGGGATCAGTGTCGTCTGCTGCCGGGATGTTATTTCTAGTCGCTTTCTTCCCACTCTGGTCAAAAATCCTATAAATCGCATAGAAAGCTGCTAGATATAGCATAACAGCAGCAGAAAACGACGTTTGTGACGCACGCGGCGCGGTTGCGCTGCATCCTTCTCGAGGCCGCAGATGGGCACCGTCATTGACGTGCACTGTAGTATTATGGGCAAGTGCGTTTTGTTGTGTTTAGACACCTTCGTTTTTTTTAGGAAAGGTCTAGCTGTTGGCGCTTACACTATTTGGGTGACAC
Organism: Ancylostoma caninum; assembly: GCA_037903475.1. Taxonomy (NCBI): domain Eukaryota; kingdom Metazoa; phylum Nematoda; class Chromadorea; order Rhabditida; family Ancylostomatidae; genus Ancylostoma; species Ancylostoma caninum. Next base: position 142,552 of record JBAJFG010000143.1, on the reverse strand, counting down.
GTTTCTTCATGATTGCTACATTTCCGATAGCGTATCCTATTTCAAAGGTAAGATTTCTTCCATTTTTCTCTGCCTAGTTACCTTCATTTTTTTTTCGCTTTTTACAGAACTCGTGATTGTGCGAGATTTTGTCATGTTTTTACAGATACTGGATTTGGTTCTTGGCGAGGAAGTGGTTTCATATGACCGCAAACGGCTAATGGAACTGATTAAAATGAGCAATGAAGAGGGACTGGTTGAAGAACTGAAGATTGCAGTTGGTGCAATGGAAATTAGCGACAAAACTGTAACTGATGTTATGACCCGCATAGACGTAAGTATGGGGATTATACTTTTAGATCTAGGATTACTCCTTATAAGTTTATCATTTGGATTTTGTCACTCCCTTGGCGGAGGATAAAGAGGCTCCCGTGCCTTGGGGATACATATCCTGGAGGGATACGCTCCCTTGCCGCCAACGGCCACGCCCACAGCTCTCTCGTCCCACCCCCTCTTCTCTCTCACCACCCTGCTACTGTCTGTGCTCTCTTCGGCATGAAATTATAGCAGTTAAAGAGATAAGAATTTGGGAAGAGGGAATCATTGGAGTGAATGGTACTAGCGAAATTAAATGATATTTAGGTGATGAAAAGATAGTACAATACGATGATAAAACTATAGTATGCGCAAACTACATAAATAGGCGCATAAACTACACCAAATTGATTGGGAGTTTTCAAAGCTGCAGTTTAAATAAGATTTAAATAGAATTGTGGTTTAAATTTGAGAAAAACCGCAGATTTCAGGAAGTATAATCTTCACCTAGGGGTTATTTGACATGCTATTACGGATCTGACACCTATTCTCTATCAAAATGCCATTTTTGAAGTGTTCCAAGCGTATACTTTTTTTAAAAGAATCTTCTGAAACATTGTAAACTAAGGTTATTTGACGTTTTTTATTTCGAATACGTTTTGTATCGGGATGATCTTTTCCAACAACTGAGAAGCCGGATGGGTGTAATTTCTTTTCTAAAACCACTGCATTTATATTCATAAAGCAAAGTTGAAATTTCGAAACTAAAAACGAATCGTCTGAATGACAAAGTTTGCTTATAAAAAAGTGTTGAGCTCTTTCTTCGTGTGCAAAGACCTTTTCAAAAAGATCCCGATGCACACAAAGACACTTTTTTAAACCATTCTCCGCTCCCTATCTTGTCACAAGAAAATATATGAAAAATAAAAAGTTCCCAGTGGCAACAATACCAGCTCATTCCACACTTTTCGCACAGAGTCCGCAGCCTATTTCACTGTTGCATTCTTAGTTCCAGAAAATCAATGCTAACAAAACAGGAAAAGAGGGGCGATCTGACGGCATTGTATCCTTAAGGTACGCCTGCAGGCACAGGAGAAAATTGCGTTGGAGAAAATGCAAATATAAAGGGAGGACAGGAAATTCTAGAAAAATCCTACAACGTATCCTATGTAGTGATGAGCTTTTGAAGTTTTGGATTTTTCCAAGCTACGCAATCCGTGCATTAATTGTTAAAAAAAGGACATCGCGATACAAAACACAATTCGAGATAAGAATGTCGAATGACCCCAGTTTACAAAGATTCAGCAGCTTCTGAAAATGTGATATGTACTGTAAAGGCTTGAAATAATTCAGAAATGGCACTTTGATACAAAATTGATGTTAAGTCCATGATCAGCATATTAAATAAGCCCTCGCTCGATGTTTAATTTCTTAAAACCGTCGATCTTTTTTAAAATTTGAATTGCGGCTTTATTTAAACTTTCTTGGAAATCAATCCTTAATTTCTCGACTTCCGCTTCCCCCTCCAAGTCTGGATATGGGCTCGGTATGTGGGCGGGGCGATGGGCGTGGCCGCTATCCGCTGCAGCAAACACGCAAAATCTCCGCAGGGTACAGGCTGCAAGACAGGCTATGACTGTCAGCAAGCCTTGGGAGCCTCTTTACCCCCCTCCCACCTCAGTTTGTCGACTGGTTCCGTGCAGCTCAGAAGAGCACGTAGAAGGTTTTCTATTACTACGCTATCCACATGCACGAGCGGCGGGCGGGCGTTTGGGTCCCGTTGGAAAAGGCGTGGCCAATGATGCTCAGTGGATAAAAAATTGCTACCTACTTCTGACAGCTACGCAGTTCCACAAGAAGCGTGAGTCTGCGTTGTGGTGGCTATAAACGCTCCCTCACCCCTATGCTGCGGGACCGCCAACGAAGATGATGAAATCACCATCCCGTGCATGCTGAAGAGCCAGCAGTGACGTAATTAGCGAGTCCCAAAGCGAACGTGTCTGAGTCTCTAAAAATCGGCCACTTCGCCTCGCAGTCTGCGCCTCAATATTGCGGTGTCTATGAGTGCCGCCGCGTATCTCTAGCCGCTCTAGCCCCCTTACGGCGCTTTGTTTAATAGATATGTATTCGAAAGCACATTTCCTTCTCTCACTGTCCTTTCATTCTCATTCAGACCGATCCACTTTCCTTGGCCTTTATGAATTGAAATGTAGTCGTTTACAAAAACTCGTGTCAAACTGAATCATGTGTCAATACATTCAAAAATTAATAAAAACTGTAAAGTCCAATGAATAGTACGAACATCGGTAGAAACCCTAAAATGTGATCATTTTTACTCGAAATTTTATATTCCGCATTTCCAGGATGATGCATTTGGAGAGTATATGCTTCGCCACTCGGTTATGTCCGTACATAAAGCGACTTTTCGAAAATTCCCTAAGACTTGGATAACTAAACCGCAACTGAGGCTGCCAATCAATCCATCGGTTGCTTTCATTTCCGATGTGGATTGGAGGTCCTGCATATGACCGCTATATAGCCTGGGCTTGACACAATCAGGCTGCCCGTTGTTTCCATCATTTACTCATTTTCTATAGGAGAAAAAGCTTCAAAACAGTAAGGAAGCCAAAATTTGCATAGGTCGTTATTTCAACACATAGCCTACCGCATTCTTAAAAAAGAGCGTCGGCTCCTTGAGTGAGAGGAAGAGAATAATAAAGAGTACCACTTTGAATGAGCTACTGAATTTTTATCTTTATAGAAATTTAGTTCTTCATCGAAACGGTCATTTATATTAGGTTGATGCAAAAGAAATGGTGCCACTTTTTTCAAAAACAATTTCGTTTTAACAAGCTGTAACGTCTTGATATGACAGTATTCTTGTAGAGCACAGAAAGCTCCGTTATTCTGTGGTTATGTGGGATTCCCCATGCAGTGAGCAGTCGTGAGTATGAAAATATCCAGAAAACTCGTTCTCAATTTTTTAAATTTCCTCGATTCCTCTGTAACACTACAAGCAATGCAGTACAGAATACCTTCTTTGTACATATTTGGCGAAGACGTCACAATGTACTTCACATGTGAGCCCTGGTGCAAGATCTTCGCTTCCAGGGGAACTTAGATGAGTACTTTTAACCTCTTTTTCATTGGTCAACCTCATGTAATTCTATTTTCATTTTTGTAGATTTTTTTCAGCTTTTCTTTTTGTAAAAGTTCCGCTACACTATTTCTGTTCGTGAAAAGTCAGAAATTACACAGTGATGAACAAAACACGCTTTGCGATATCAAGATGCATTGATGGTTTGGAAACTCCATAAGAGATCATTCTGTAAATAATGAAGTTAGGTTCTCCACTTCTCGAAATGAAGTGCCATTGCGACAAGTAGAGGATGTGGGGCAGAACGCCGCTGTATGACATACGGACGAGTGGTATTGACTGGCTTACACGCCATATATCAGAGTCCTGAATAATCGGATAGGCTGTGGGTAAGATTCGGAACAAATCACAACAGTTACTGCTAACTTTTTCGGTCAGTATATGATGAGGGGCCTTTCCAATTGTTTAGAAGCCCGGTCGATGCTTCCGGTCCGTGTGCCACATATCGGAGTTCGTATGAGCGAGCGAAAATGGGACGTGTCGCGTTTCTGTGACTGGCCTATGCGAATGTCAAATTTAGATCAGACACGTATGGGAATAATCAGATGCACCAATGGAGATTAGACTGCTTGGCTGTTCAAAAACCCTTCTAGCAGTAATACGCGTAGAACGACGCTTTCCCAATTTCTTTGATTTTTATAGGACGTGTTCATGCTTTCTAATACGACGGTGCTCAATACGAAAACTGTGGCTGAAATTCTTCGCATGGGATACACTCGCATACCTGTTTTCGATGGTGGGTTTCACAAGAGTCTTACCACAATTCAGCAGCTTGTTGTGTTCTATGTTGTTGCAAACATTGTTTTTATAAATTGATTCGGCGTGGCTCACAAATCTGCTGAAGTTGTGCAACGTTGCTTCCTTAAAATTGATTCATGCTGAAATCTTTCCTTTTGAGGTGATCGAAATAACGTCGTTTCGTTGCTGTTTGTGAAGGATCTTGCATTGCTGGATCCAGACGACAACTTCACAATACAAACAGTTTGTGGTTACCACCAACATCCTCTACGATTTGTTATGGAAGACACGCCATTACGCGTTATGCTAGAAGAATTCAAAAAGGTTTTTTATTTTTTTTATTATTTTATTTTTTTATATTTCGCTAGTCTGACAACTATGGAGTAGTCGATTTTGAATTTTTGGAAATAAAAATTGGTAAGAACAACATATATAATTGGAATTCCTACACTGGAATTAGACAATTACTGTGCATTCTACTCAGGAATGTTCGACTACTCTAAATATAGTTGAGCTCTCTAATAATTCGAAAACCAAGAAAATTCAAGGGTTCCAAATATGAATAATTTAAAGGCAACAGGAGCTGAAATTCTCGACTCTGAGCTGAGCTGCGGGTGGTGAAGTACAGACTCGGCACATCATAAATGTGCAACGAACACAGACAATGATGGCTTACCTGCAGAGAAAATGGAACATTCGTCGCGAGCACGCCTGGCCGTGTTCGTGCGCGGACGAGTTTTTCCCGGCGCGAAAGCCATTGCGGCGCGTGGTTTTGGCCGAGTCCTGCCATGAAACCCTGTGAATTGAATGCATTTCGTTTTCCTTTTGCGCCAAACATGCATCGCAATGGCTTTTTGCGCCGGGGAAAACTCGTCCGCGCACGAACACGGCCAGGCGTGTTCGCGACGAATGTTCCATTTTCTCTGCAGGTAAGCCATAATTGTCTGTGTTCGTTTCACATCTATGATGTGCTGAGTCTGTACTTCATCACCCACAGCTCAGCTCAGAGTCGAGAATTTCAGCTCCTGCTGCCTTTAAGAAATATTCCATTTCTTGAATTATTCGAATATATTGGACTCGGAATCGTTGGTCCGATTGATTCTTTTTTTTTGTTTGTTCATGAACGTCGGCTGTCATCTCAACATTCACAACCTCTTTGGTATAGTAAATTCACATTCAGTATTTTAATCTATGTCGCAATTCGACGCCATACCTAACCTCTCCGTAACCATTCTCTCCCTCAGTAGTGATCATCATAAGAACTTTGGTTAGTATTCTGCTAGCGAAATTTGGTGTGACTATATTCTTTTCGTTATTTCCTTTCCAAAGAACTTTTAAAATAAGTGGTCTGTTGTGGGATGAACGATATGTTGTCGCATCAGTTCATTTTTAAACGCCTGCATGTGTGCTATTAACGATTTCACCCACACTTTCCAGTATTATAAGTTCCATTAAAGTATTCAGTTTTGCCGTTTTTTAGAAATTCGATAACTTAGTATTCTACATCTAGTGGTTATGAAACAAACTCACCCTTGTCATTAGTTTTATATCAAAAACTATTTTTCACGACGAAGACGACTTTCGAAAAAGAAATGTGCAATAGAGAACATCGAGTCACGGGAACAGCTATGCACGAGTAGCCATCTATTAAAGGCAGTGTGTCACCTCGTTTTCGTGTCTGAGCTTTTACCAGATTCTGAATCTCCTCGACACGCTGAATCCAACGGTATACCTAAAATGTTACAGAAAGGTCTTTAAATCCTACTTTTAAACGTTTTTCGGGACGGGATTTGTAACAGTTTGTCGTGCCGAGTGGACGCGTGAAGCCGTTGATCTCATCGATCGGACACGTCTAGACGTGTTGGCGAACGCTGCAGACGTGGCGGGCAGCCAGCACATTCACGGACCGCTCCGCCCAGGTGGTCCGTGAACTGCACTTTCGGACCCTTCGAGAACGGGGTTTTCGCCATTTTTATGAGCTTTGACGTACATCTTTGGAATTAGCGTGACGAGCAGGTCTAGAGCCTGTCAGCCAACGAAACGAGGTGACACACTGCCTTTAACTCGAAATTGTGTCAACCACTCTGTTGACATGGATGAGGGTTTTGAAGATGAAACACAACCAGAGGCGGCTCCTGTGCCAGTGGCTCTACCCCCATTCACCGTGGAAATCACTAAGGGTGATGAACGCCTGTGCTTCCACCTCGACTTAGTAGAAAGTGTTGATGTTCAGGGCGAATATGACTTCCGAGTTGAGGAATTCTACGTGGCACCTGCTGCGAAGGGTGCTGACGAGGACGTTGCTTCAGAGGTCTACGCTATTAGCGGCAAATATATTGATCCCGATCTGCATGATTTGTTGTTCGTTCGCTACCTAGAAGAACGCGGATTCGATGCTCAATTCTGCAAAACACTTGTAGCTTGTGGAATTGGCCCTTCGGTAATCTACCCATGACCAAACCGTGTGCTCATGAATTGCAGCTAGCGCCGCGCCGATCTCAAACAGGGCCGTAGCTGCAGAATATGCGGTAATGAATCGCGCCCCTGAAGTTGCGCTGTATTATTTTTGTTGTAATATCTAGGGGGGGGGGGGTAGGGGGGGGGGGGCCCCCAGCTAATTCAGAAAGGTCTCAATTGGCAGTCAGAAGAGCGAATTATAGAAAAAAGGAAAAGTTGCAAAATCATCTGATCCATGTCTTGCATGTTGATACTATTTGTTCGCCTTTTTTCGACTCGTATTTTAAGGGTGACTATCATTTGGCCATGGTTCAGCGAATAGTTTCCGCGGAGGATAGTGATCCAACATACGAGCTCATCGGAGTTGTTACACTGGAAGATATTGTTGAAGAAATCCTTCAGGTATGTTCCAAATACCTCAATTGGTTCTCAGGAATGAGACCGCTCATGAGTGCACCATTATCATCGAACTTGTATGGAAGTTAAGTTTGCGCGTTCGCAGCCACATCAGACTGGCAGTCGGCAGTGTGCATTAATTGAAAAGAACGCTCGTGACGCTACGGAGAGCGAAATGTGCAGGGTTGGTTTAGAGGGGGGGGGGGGGAGTGGATTTGGCTTGTTGGCGCACTGTTGCAGCCGATGAACATGCAAATATAGATATGGAGAAGTGCCCAAGCAATTGGGCTACTGGGGAAGCTGCGACCCTTCAGCCATGGTAAGTACTTAAGGTCAGATTTGCGCTTTGTGGTTCTGATCTCAGTGGAATCGGTTATTTGAAGCGGAGCGCATATTATAGATTGTTACATAAGTTTCCGCTATTTTTGCATTCTGGTTTTTGAACGCTTATAATGAATGGTTATAGATTTTGTCCAATTTTACACAAAGTTTTAAAACGCATGTTCTCGCGAACATTCATGGATGTGAAACATATTTTTCCGTCATGTTTTAAAAACGTAATTAATTTCGAAGGGAACCCTTCATGAGTGTAAATTTGGTAATTGCACTGGCACAAATGTGTATTTCACCGTAACGTTGCATGAGGCCAACCAAATTTGGATGTAGTAATCTCGAGGCCATTCTTATTCTCCTGGTACCTCCTCTTTCCATTTTATTTCCAAGCGAATTCGGGCACAATCACCAAACTCGGTAGCTCAAAATTTTAATTATGCCGTTCTTTTTCTCTGGAATTGGAGCGAATTAAAGTGGGATTTCTTCTACTGTGACTGGGAACATCAACAATCTGAGGGCACTAATCGGTGGTATTTTATGGCAAGTTCCAAGCGTTCGGTGGAAATCACACCATTTTGCCACACTGTGGAGGTCGCCTTGACTTTGTTGGTCGAGCTCTCCGGAAAGGAAAAGAGCTCGAAGAGGAGTTTTCAATTGCGCTCTATGTAGTTCAACAGAGCTCTAACAGAGCGGCGGTTATCAGATCACAAGACTGTCTGTTATGCTCTAATTTTCGGCTTCCATCCCTAGCGATTAGAAGACGGAAGTTTGATCTGATACTATTCCATAAAATCATCAATGGTATATGTAAAATCAGACCTGAAATGTTCTGTTCATCTAGACTCTCTCTCACCACGGGCAGCGCAATAAAATACTCTATTCTACGGGCTAAGCACAATTGCAGGTTGCATTTCTTTACCAACAGAGCTGGTTCTGAGTATGTTAGACTACACAATAGGAAACCATTTCCTACCAAACTCAATTCTTTCAAAAATATGATTGACACTTATCTGGGAATGTAGGTGGATGCTCAGTGAATTCCCACAATCCTTGTGCCTACCCGTTCTTCTTTTTCTTTTGTATAATTTGTTCTCATAGTTGTTGCAGTTTTATCGTTTTACAGTTTTAGTTTTATGCCTCAAGTTTGCCTACCTCACCTTCATTGTTACTAATGTGTTACACATGAGTGATCTCATGTAATAAATTATTATGCGAGAACCGTTTTGCCAAAGTCACCGACCTCTAGCTCCACCAAGTTCAATTCTTTGCCGCGTAGTCCAAGGTTTTCTGGACCAGCGGAGTCGAGCTCTTGCTGTAAAAATGGCAAAAGTTCAGCGACTGTTGTTACGCTTACTTTGGTTGTGACCCGTTTTTGTTTTTTTTTAATAGAATATTTCTATGAAAACTTTCAAAACAGCGGAAACTTATGTAACAACTTAACAGGTTTGAACAATGCTAGTATGAGGTCAGTTATTTTGCTAAATTGGTCGAGAGTGATCTACTCTGAGATGAATTGCTCGCTGGAGTCGAACGCGGATGTGATACACACTATCATGTAGTCTTGAGGCTTGCTCTGCCCTGTTCCTGCGTAGATGAGATGCTCTCTCGACAAATCGCGCCTTTTTGAGTCAGTTCAGAACTGCTATCCATTTTGCTTAAGTTGTCTGGCGAAGTATTTCCCAAGTTTTTCAAAATCTCAAGGCTCAAGGTTTAAGATCAGAGTACAAGTTGTTTCTCTTCTTCTGCAGCATTTATGTCTGGGATATACAGGGTGGTCGAAAATTACGGAGACTCACCAAAAGATCCATATTTGGCGTTAGAAGGCAAGTTGACAGTTCTGTTTGCAACATGGTACTTTTCACTCACTCGTGAACTCCAACCACTACCATCAGTTATCCTCTAATATCATATAGGGAAGAAGTAGCGACACCCGCTAGGTTCACCCGATGCAAAGAGTGCAGCTGATGTTAATAATTCTCGATGTATGGTAGTACCCTACAGAACTGGCCGAAACGAAATCATCTTTTGAGTCTTCGTTCACAACTCCTAAGCAAGGCATAACATTTCCAGTTTCAGCAGACAATGTCACTATGGAGCTACTGACTATCTACGGATCTAGTTACCATTACGACAGGGTGCACCCTGAGTTCTTGCACAGTATATTTAGTACCACCACAGCAGTGGAATTCAACGTAATGGCATGACCTCTGTGGCCACACTAAGCCAACTCGATAGCCACACAGCGAACTAACAGATCGGGAATAATGTAGCCATTTGCCTCTGCACCAGCTCAAAGTCGAGTGGGAGGCGCACCTATCGCGGCACGGAACATCGATATTCTCTTAGAACTGGAGATTTTCTTAACAGAAGGATCCCATTTTCAGGACAATGAAGTGGGTATAAAAAGCTTTGAAGAATTCTGGGGTTAGAACTGAATCCCGTTTTCCTTCTCCCTTCAAGAATTTCAATATGTTTTTGAAAAGATGCCCAGTCAGAGCAAATTTTCTTAGATTTTTGTGGTTCACAACATCAACCTCACCTTCAATCTTATTTGTACAGCATTCTGAGAAGAGATCTTGCTCCATCCAATTCAGATTGGGTAGCTTAAATGTGATGCTTCGGTGAGTCTCAGAATCTGCTCATGGAGCATATGCGTCTCCTGGAGTGGTGCCACCGAGGAAATCCTGTGCTGAGAGCTAACTCCCATGCAGCACTAATCTGAATCCCTTGGACTGTTCTATGCTACCGTTTTTCAAGGGCAAGTAAGGAGCTATATTATACATAAGTTTAAACTGCAATCATAAAGATGAGGAAAAACCTTGCGAGGATTCAGAGAAGAAATACTTTGAGCTGTCACAAAAGCAGATGACGGCATATTCCCGATTTGTTAGGTTATTGAAAATGGTCTGCAAGACCTTATGGCGCCCTCTGTATACTAATCTCCATTGCATATGCTAATTTTATATAAGCTAAATTCTTTTATTCAAGAAGGTCAAAATCTGATCTCGGACTACTCATGTTCAAGTACTGTGTGACTTACAGTGGTGGAGTTTCCACCAAAGTCGAGCTTTTCTCAACGAATAGACTTATATCAAATGGGCTTTTAGTGCGTTGAGTCGGCATCGTGATATCTGCGGGGCTTGATTGAGCACACCGAGAATTACTTCCCGACCATTCTAGATCGCAACTACGAAACTACTGAGACGGTTGTGACTTATAATCTTGCGCATAGTTCACTAGAATATCATACAAGTCGACTACACCGACAAAGCCTCGAATCACTTGAAATATGGCACGCATATATGCCATGATCTCCAGCGGGTATCAGAGAAGTGAGTTATCGTGTCCTGTTCCTACTAAAGCGAGCCAAGTGAGCTTCAAATTTACAAAATCACCCTTCTCATGCTAAGAGCATTATCCTGATAGTAGAGCACGGGAGCCTGCAACCTCTTTGCAAGTGACTGACAACAGTGCTCTCCTGGGTCTCTCTCTCATCACCGGAATTAAAATACAAATTTTAAATCCCGTGATGTGCAACACTGGTGACGGTATGACCGGTAAGGACATCTCAAACGATAGCGAATCCTCTACCCCTCACCAGAGTCATGCACCTTCCGCTTGAGCAAAAGTATCATGAAGAACATGACTGACCGTGAAAGAAGGCCGTAGAAGTGAGCTGCACTGGCTGAATTTGTCAGAGGATGTTAATTTCAAGTTGTTCCTAATTAAACCCCGAGGATATCAGAATTCCGCCCACTCGCGCTAATATTCTGTTGGATATAAGTCTAGTTTTGCTGGGAGAAGTTTGATTCTGGTGAAAATTCCATCACTGAAAGTCAGACAGTTCTCGAATGCCAGTAGTCCAAAATCAGTAGTTCTAACCCTCGAAAAGTTTTGCTTATAAAAATTAGCAAGCGCATTTGAGCTGTTATTAACTATGTCCGTCCCCAGTGAGTGACGGAATTGTTTGCCAAAATCAGAAGTTTTGAGCTTCACCTGGACAGAAGTTATGAAGGAAGGTTTAAAAGGTGATTTCGTTTTGGTCAGTACTCGATGATCTGTTAAACAATCCTCTCCTTGCACTCGGCCGTCTCCACTTGCTGCATGAATATTTACAATAGTTCTCTTCCACTGAACATCGTAGTACCAAATTCGCATGTGAATGCACTTAAAATCCTTGTCTATTCTTTCGAAAATACAGTTGGAGTGGGTAGGAATCTGTTAGCTGTTTTCTCAACAGTGACATTTTGTTCCTATCTACTGACGTTTCCGAGTTTCTTCCAGGCAGAAATCGTGGATGAGACAGATACCGTAATGGATAATGTAAACAGAACGAGAAGACGAGGTGCTCAGGTATGCTAGCAAGAAACTCTTATGCGTAAAGCAGCTACTATGTCGCTCGGTTTTTTGCAAGCTTCATAATGATAATTCTATTTTGATGCTTGCGCCTTAGGAGAAAAATGTGTTCTTGGCTGAAGAATAACCACCAAGAATTATTAGGCTGGTGCGAAAATTTTGTCGGTTTCTTCTCCAAGAATCCACAATTCACCCTAGTTGTGTGACATCACTAGGTATGGTGATGGACTTTTAGAACAAATCCTGCTCTTTTTTGTTGTTGGTATGAGAGGTGTCCTTGCAGTTAGGAGGCAAGAGGCACCCAAAAATCCACGATCACCGCAGTTCTAATTTTCCGTTTTTCGTGTGATTTTCCAATAAGACCAAAACCTGTTTGGTTCGAAACACCTTTTCATTTAATCTTTATCCTAATCCTGCATAATCCAACCCATGCTGCTAAATCGAAGCAGTACACTAAGCATTACCTATCGGTGTAATTTGGTCCAAAAGGTCGAAGATGCTCCACTAGAAAAGCACTCGAGATGGCTAAGGGCTCACTTTCTGCGCAGCTGAAATCAGCTAAAATTCTTTTCCACCACTTACCTTGAATTTTTATAATTTTGCTAGCAGGCGGTTCACCATCCATCACGTTCTTCAGAAATTTTGCTGTATCCTTTCCACCTTCCCCAGTTTCAGAAGCTCTTGCCACGCAAGAAAGGGTCGTCGAATAATTTTGCTGTATCTTTGCCACCTTCCTCAGTTTCAGAAGCTCTTGCTACGCAAGAAAGGATCGTCGAACATGGCGACTCTGGCACTTTCTAATTTTTCGCTCGGCAGTTTCCCATATTCTAAACATGGACGCCAGGAACATGCTCACAAAATAACTATTGGTCTCTATTAATCACAGAATTTATACCACTTGTCAAGATCGTAGTTCGGTAAAGTTGAGGAAAAAAGCCGACGAAGAAAAAATGACAAAACTTTTCCACCAGTATTTCCACCAGTATTACCATAATATTTCTTGCCAATTCTTCTCTTATTGAAATTGGCGCTTACGCTGCAACTTCGAGGAAGCATGGATTGCAAATTGTTAAAGATTCAATAACAGCGTGATTTTTCAGGCTCGTGATGTATCATGTCTAATGGATACGGATGAGCCGTCTCGTGTGATCAGTGTGCAGATGCAGTTAGTGGCAATGCAGTGGCTTACTACTAATCATAGAGCGTTTGATACTGATCACATCAGCCAATCTGTACTGGAAAAAATCATTCGTCAAAATTGTCGCCGAGTACGATCAGTTCAATCGATTAGTTTTGAAATGTTCCTATTTACAAGAAGATTTTGTGTTGAGATCGTATAATTTAGGTGGAGCTATCACATCTCCCGGACATGTATGAGCCAAAGGCTGTTGTACCGCGTACTGCAAAACTTTACACGAAGCAGGAATACTCGGAAAAATTCATCCTGATTCTGGAAGGACGAGCTCTTGTCACAATTGGTCAAGTTGGTTGATTCTTTCAATGCTTTGAAACGTACTCCTTTCAACCATTGGATGCAGATTATAAACGAGGGAATAATTAGGTGTTGTGTACTTTCCGAGTACCACATGTAAAAGCCGGGTCTTATCTAGCACACGCAGTGCTAATTTCTTGTTCCAAAGTATTTTCGGCCCAAACAACTTAAAATTAATGATTCGAGAGCTTTCTGGTATTATTCAGTAGCTACGCAGCTATCCTCTGAAACACTTCACTCCCTCTGTTGTGCTAAAGAGTAACTGTTGTTAGCTGTTACTGTTACTAGCTTGCGGTCAGTAGCCAAAAACGTTTTGCTGTTGGAACTTTCTTGCTGAGGAGCTTTCTGTTTCCTATTCAGGAGGTTTCTTTTTTTTTTGTTTATAGGAACAGTCTGAGAATGTTGTATCTTTATGTCGAACGTTGAAGTAACATTTCAGCGCTAATGCTAAATTCGTAAATTTCAGGACGAAATGACCTTCGAGGCAGGACCGTGGCATGCTTTTGGTACTGAGATGCTGGAGCGTCTAGTGGCGCAAAGTGAATATGAGACGCGTGGCATGGGTGATATGGAACATTCTGGAATGTCACTAGCCACCGAAAACAACAGACAGGTATGTAAGGAAAAACCTCTGCAGGAGCGGGAGTGGCAGACTGTATGAGATCAGTATGGTCCACGGAAGCTCAGTAAATTATGGAAATTTCGCAAACGTGGTTGCACGACTAATAAATCTGTTAGGACCTTGAGGTGTGCCTCGATCGCGAGAGGGTGAAAAAGAGAAAATCTAAATATGCTACTATGAGCTCAAAACTTGGATACCGCAGTTATTTCAGGCGCTGATTACGGTGATACTAAAGAAAAAATTTTAGGGTCTGCAGGAAAGCCGGGGGTGGAAAAGTTGGGTTGCTACTAAACGACCTTAGTGTGGCTATTGAGATCGTGCCATTATATTGAACTCAGCTATTGTGGTTATGATGTATGAGGTGTCAGAACCCATGGCGTACCCTATGTGTGCGAATATATTGGTACATCCACTCAATATTTTTTACAACCAATTTTTTCCCTTTCACAACCATTTTTTTTGTCCGAAAGCATATTGGGTTCGTACGCCAGCACAATAGTCAACAAAAACTTGATGAGTTTGTTCTGTACTGTGCTTTCTTGACCAAGATGTTCCTTCTACCGTTCTCGTTCATTTATTGCACTATAATGCTTGCATTTTCAGAAGATTGGATTTGTGCCTGATTATTCAGTCGTAGTGCGTGATGACTGTACATTCCTCGAGGTCACTGCGCAGAGTTGGCTTCTCGCATTTCGAAGTACACTAATGAGTCGAGGAGGGCCAAGGTATCATTTCCTCAGTTTACCAGGCGGAGTAGAGGGTTTCGCTCGGGTGTTTTACTACTTTGGCTATTTCGAATTGATGATGAAAACACATATCCCCGATAATTCATTTAAAATTGTTATAACTTTGTTGATCAGCATGTTAAAGTGCCCACACTGAAGCCGTTGGCACTGACACAAGCGAAAAAGTCAGTAGAATTATTTTGATTACGGACACCTTTGGAGGTTGGTGTTGCCAAAGTAGATGGTTCCTCCAATAACGACGCTCGATATTGTTTCCATTTCTTTTGGTGTTGCCAAAGTAGATGGTTCCTCCAATAACGACGCTCGATATTGTTTCCATTTCCACATATCCTAATTACTTAAACACAAGAGGACATTTAATTTCAACCCTTACATTTTCTTACATGGTACAGAAGGAGAAACCTCATTTTTCCGTTGAAAAAACCGGCGTGACCTATATCAGTTGCTCAACAAACAAATACTTTGAGAACCCCTAGCTGACGATCGTGTTTGCCTTCTGAATGGAACATTCGTGGAGCATCCTACCAGATGACATACATGCCCGGAATCGAGCATTTTTAGTGCACCAAACCGCGAAAAAGCTATTGACTGTTATGATAGCCATTTGCTGGATGTGATCGGTAAATCCATGCCAACCCATGTTTTCTGAGTTGTTTGGGAATTGTAGAGACTTATCAATTACTAATATGCTGTTGCAAGGAAGTTCTCGCTATGAAATTATTGGTTTGACATACGTGGTTTTCTCCAAAAATTAGTGGAACTGTGTACCAGTGTTTTGTGAGGTGCTTCTATTCTTACGAAACGCACTGTACTCTTGTAACTACCCATGAAGAGGAGCGAAGTGTTGAATTAAATTATGCACTTTTCACCTCAACATTTTACAATGAACAAGTAGTAGCGTCCATAGCAAAATGTTGAGGTAAAAAGTGCTCTCCGTACAAGCTGGAGCCAGGCTCAGAAACAAATCGTCAAATTTGCCGAGAGTTTCAATAATAAATATAATATAATAATACAATAATATGAATGATGAAGGTGTCAATAATTTCATAGCGGGAACTTCCTTAAAACAGCATATTAGTGATTGATACGCCTTCACAATTCCCGCACAACTCAGAAAACGGTTTGGCACAGAATGAATACTGAAGGTGTCGGTATTTTCTGGTTACCACCTGAATGCTTTTCTGTAGCAAAAATCGGAGAAAAATCCGCAGCCGAAGTGCATGCTTTCTGCTTCCAATCACCATGAATCTTTTTTTTGGCATTTTTCAGCCATATTGACTGCCCTTGTTCTTCATTGTGGGAAACAACTGCGTATCAGAACTACTATTGCGAAATGCTCATCTATACTGAGAATACACGGTGGGCCATGAATACGGTAACAGAGAAAAGTGTACGCAGGAAAAGCATTTATATGTAATTTGAAACACAGTTGTAGGATTTATGTTTATTAGGTCACATCTAACATAAGGCAAGCCATTACCTCGGGATATCCTCTTCAGTTCCGATAGAGGCCCCAATGTGCTGAACGAAGTCGTTGACCGCGGCGCGCAAGTGGTGGTGGTTCAGCTCAGCCAACATTCTTAGAGTGCTTGCTCAACTATTCCAAATTCTGGAGAGGTTATGAACAAGCCATTGTTTCACGTATCACCGAAGCCTGTTAACCCTATTGATTGAGGCCCAAGGAAATGGGTGGTCAATCGATGAAACCAATAGGACCTAAAACATTATTCAGGCTGTCTTGGATCAAACATGACCTGTGAGCTGGAGCCATCCCAACTGAGGCAAAACCATTTCCGTCAGAGAAGAAACGAGCGTTGCTACCGTATTTATGGCCCACCCTGTGAAATCACGCTTTCCCTCGATTCGATAAATTGGGGAGGGGGGGGGGGAGGGAGCGCGAATATTTCCAAAAACACAACGATTGAGCTCCAAACGCAAAGAACAAATGCAAAGTATTGACAAACATTTTCTTGAGGAGTAGAGTAGAAATAAGAGAGAGAACACTATGCCTCAGCACATTCTCGAGTATTGTCCTAATACTTCATTCTAAGCTTGTAGTACAGATTTAATATTGGGTTGGGGAATGAGTTCGCGTTTTTTATGGGCATAGAGACCACTACTTCCCACGAACATTGTAAACCACACTGAATGGGTTGCATAGCTTCTTCCCTCTTCTGTTAATGCTGCCACAGGCAGCTTGTCAGCTCCATATCTACGAAAAATTGCTTTCTTCGAGAGGACTCAGTTTGTAGCCTGCTACCGCAACTCTTTGATTAAGCTTATGAAATGAATGGGAAACGGAACAAAATGAGCGGTATGTGACTGCCCCAGACCTGCAGAGTCGAATGTAGTGGAAATTCCTGCATTCGAGTTTCTCGCTAGTCATGTTGGTGAAATTTGCGCAGAGAAATCGCGCACACCTGATGTGGACGATCAACTTATATTGATCACTTTATGGTTTTGAACGGAATGTATTAGCTAATCTTACACATTGTTGAGACTTACCACTAGTAGTGATGCATTCTAACATGTAAAGCAACCACTGGTTGCAAAGAGCAAATCAAGTGCTACAAAATGGACTATGATGGCAAGTAAAGCAAGGTTCAAATCACCATGAAAAATCAAGTTGAAAAAAAAACCGCACGAACTTATTCCCCAACCCAATATTTCCATTATTTGATCGCCGAAAATTGGCAGCACGCTAAATATGTGACCGCTACTGTGCATGCATACATGCAAAGTTTCACTTCTGTTAGGTTGGTGCAAAAATTAAGCGCGTTTTTCGTTGTACCATCTTCTGTGCGGGAAATTTCTGATGTTTTGATAGAGCTATGGCATTGTACATGTGTGTACAAAGCAGCTGCCTTATCAAATACATAGTCACTGGATTTTCCGCAAAGGTCAGGAAGAAATCGCAGCAAATCCCTGACCAGAGGACTTTACTGTCACCCTGGACATACATGGTGTTTTTAGATGTCATGTGTTGCCAAATCCGGTCAGCTTGCGTTCTACTCATCTGTAGAGTTTTTTCTTAACCAAAATTCTTTTTTTTTTGCTTTGAATTTTTCCATACTTTGATAACTGTGTAGCGGGAACGCAGCCTGAACAGCGCAATACGTGGAGTACGAAGACTGGCAGCATCTCCTATCGGTTGCTGCCATCCTCCCCTCAGTTTGTGCCTACTTTCTGTAATAGCTGCTAAAAGGAGGAAAACTCAGCAGCGATTGGGCGGGAAGGCGGGGGAGGCTGGATGGAAATGGAAGCACTGAGAGCAGATGCTGCTAGCTCTGTACTGAGGCGGCGTAGCGTTCTTCCACAATGGTCTTGTGGACTTCTTCCACAGCCCTCCGAAAGTGCTTGCAGATACATAGCTATGATGGGTTTTGGGAGTTCTTCCACAGTACCTCCGAAAGCGCCTGCAGATACAGAGAACTCCAAACGGAAGTAGACAACGGTCAGGAACGCGGCGCTGCTTTCTTGGGCAGAGACATGGGCACTCAGCATGCAGAGCGCCTGCGTCTGCCCAAGAGAGCCGCGCCGCGGTCCCGACTCTTGTTTGCGTCCGTTTGGAGTTCCCTGTACATAGCCACGCTGGCTTTGCCCAAAAGGGGCGTGGCCACATCGGATCTGGACCAGGGATGTGCGGAAGTAGAACTTTAAATCCCGTAAAACGTAAAATGGAAAACGGAAGACCAAAAATGGGCGGAAAACGGAAAGCGTAAAACGGAAAACGGAAAATTTTGCCCAAGCATAAGTTTGTGATCAAAAGTCCTCCTCAACATTCAATTTCCTGAGTATCTTCTTGATGAGCGTAAGTGGTGACTCTTTCAAGTAATTAGGTAACTTTAAGTCTACCTATGGTACTTACGTCAAACGCCTAGAATATAGGGAGATCGAGGAGTATCTATCCTTCACCTAGTTACGAGAGATTATATAATCAACGAGCATATTTCTCACTGAACTTACTTACTAAGACGAAAAACTGTAAAGTATGAAAAGTGCGACTTCTTCGCTTTACTTTAGAGCAGGCCTATTCTGCAAAAATTCAGACAAAAAGGTAACTACGGTGCTTAATACGGTGGTTAATCAGTGAATGAATGCCGAATGTGCTGAATTAATCTCACATAGTCTTTGTAGATGTCGGCCAGTGGTCAGCGCATGCACATTTTCAAACACATACGGGTTGACTCTGCTGCAAGGAATCAATTCGTGGTCAGATCCCAACGATAGACGTCATTTCATGAGACATTGCGGGTGGTGCCAATTCACAGATTTATGCCGCTGGGAGAAAATTTTTTCTTAAAAAACGTGAAGTCAATGGAGGAAAGGGGTTATTCCTTGTTTCTATCTCCCATGGGTATCTACTACTCCCATAAAAATTTGAACTCCCATGCTTTGCTTTGGAAGAAGTAAGATGAAAAACCAAAAGTTGCAATCTTTTTGCTCGCTACTGTACATATGCAATCTGGGGAGGATCACGCGGTTCACAGAGGATCCCGTTGGAGCGAGTTATCGATTGAGGAAGGTGGAGAAGAACAGTGTGTGGGGAACGTGAAACACAAGCACCCCAAATATCACGCAAAACATCAGGCGCCAATGGCGCCAGTGTGTAGCTGGGGATCATCGTCTTACTAAGACAGCGACAATTGTGATGTAGCCTTATGCTTTTGTTGAGTTGAAGGAAAGCCTACATCATGCGTTGCTTCGCAGGAATGCTTGATGCTTTGACCATGGCACTCACAGTTTCATGGAAATTTTGTATAAGTTCACCCCACATTTCTGTGGAACCTTGTTTTTTTTTTCTTGCGAATTTTGAAGAGAGCGGAGCACTTGTATGGCATATTTGGAAAAATCATGAGGACCAGCGAAATTACGACGGTAAATGGCGGTTAGACGTCGATATTTGCGCCACTGTTGTGAACTCATATACATTGCGCATCGAAACACGTGTACCCTCTTCAGGATAGGGGAATACCCCGAAAACAAATACCTCGTTTCCCCCCATAATTTTCCGGAATTTTCCGTTTTCCGGGCTAAAAACCCGTAAAACGTAAAAGGTAAAACGGAAGGCTAAAAATGGGCGGAAAACGGAAAGCGTAAAACGGAAAACGGGAAATTCCGCACACCCCTGATCTGGACCGGACCTGTTATCCAGTTTAACGTGCTTTCAAAAAAATGCTAGAGGCTCGGCTTGTATAAGTAGTACGAGGGGGAGGAGGAACTTGGGTACCCGCAGCCGCTGGCGACTGTCAATTACTGCCAGCTCAAGTGCTCGCTGCTAAAGCGACTGTAAATTACCATCGGCTCACGCTGTAGTTTCTTAACCCCGCCCACCGCCACAACCCAACCAACCACCGCGCGCAGCATTCGCGTTGCGACGAAGAAGTGTGAATGGCATCGAAGAGATTCGTGAAGCGGAAACCCTTGTGATTAATGGAAATTAGCGCTGATAATATTGTGATTGGTCAGATATGACAAGTAAATAGTGTGATAGTTCAGATATGACAAGTAAATAGGCTTTAATAGAGATATTATCAGTAAACAACACATTTTCCATTCCTTTCTTTCTTTGTTTATTCGTTCTATCTCCATTCTTACCCCGCCTAGTTCTGAACCTGCGTCCAACCTCATCCATCGTAACACCATCATTCGTAATCTTCAAATGATCACATCTTCTTTCACAGTTAAGTTACATACAGAGTGGTGTAATTTCTTTCCTAAAGCTACTTGGCGAAGAACTTGTACCTGTAAAGGATTAAATGAGGGGACTCCGAAGGACAACACTATTTTGAACTGTTTTCACGAGGAATTTTGAAAGCGTTGACGCGCAGAGGAATGAAAATGGTTTTTTAAAAATTAATTCAAACAAAAAGTGCAAGTCTAGTGTCTAATGTTCAGATAGAACATATTAGTTCTACGACTGGATATCAGATACTTTGAGTGAACATTAGGCTTGTCTGTAATTTGCTTTAGTCTTAGCCTCATGTTTTTAGACTACCAAACTCCAAGTAGGCTGATGCCATAACAATGAAAAGGCAATTTGAGATTGGATTTGGATTTCTATTTTTTTAATATTTTGATCACCACATTTAAATTATCACAAGGCTACCACGTAGCCGAAATTGTAGCACTAGTGCGTTTGGTGCTTGAAGTTGACTCTTTTAAACATTCATATTTGTATTTCGTTTCAGTTTTCATCCATTCCCATTCTTTTATCTGTAATAATGACAAATGAATCTTTATGATATGTAAAAGTACGACCCAGCATCAGTGGGAGGTCCTGCCTAATTCCTGGAACTCTTAGTTATAATAAGTGATGCTGAATAACTTATCATTAACTTAAGCTCCGAAAAATCAATAATCCTTGAACAACGAGGAATTGATTGTCTAATGACATAGCATGGACGAGATATGCCTTCAGGTATCCACGGTACCTGCAAGGCATTCACTCCACGCTTCCATATGGCAGAAAGAAGAAGAAAATACCAAACGTGCAACTAGAAAGTCCGATCAAATTGAACACATTGGAGTTGAACGTTGTTACATCCATCACAACTTCACAGAATGGCATTACCTCCACTCTTTTTACGTTTTTGTGGACTTCGTTTCGGTCCTCGTGGGCGAGATAGCATTTCTCACCACCTTGTACTGCTTTTACTAGCCGAGCCTCTAGCATTTTTTTTTTTCGAAAGCACGTTAAAGTGGATAACAGGCCCGGTCCAAAGCTGATGTGGCCACGCCCCTTGTGTGCAAAGCCAGCGTGACTATGTATCTGCAGGCAGTTTCGAAGGTGCTGTGGAGGAAGTCCCAAATCCCATCATAGCTATGTATCTGCAGGCACTTTCAGAGGCGCTGTGGAAGAAGTCCACAGGACTATTGTGGAAGAACGCGGCGTCTTGTTGTACTCGGCATATTACGATGTTCGGGCTGCATACCTCGCGCACATTTGTCAGATAAAGTATCTCACAGTCGTCGATGCATGTTCAAGTTTTTGTTCATCGCCATGTTCTTGATCATCCTATTTCGCTTCCTATACGGAAAACAGTATCTGATGAAATTGCAGTGGTGTACAAAAAGCATAAAACGGAAGGCACTGTTGGAAATACGTAGTACAGTTCTGTGGGACAATTGTTGGAATGTTCGTAGATCGAGGCTTCAGCAGCTGAGGAGACGCATACTTCATAGGAATATATTCGCAAGTATGTATTGTTTCATTTTCATTCGCATATTTCAGGCCATCGTTCGTGGAATCTAATCCCTGCGCAACTAGTGCAAGAACTATAGGGGACGATTCTTCGTGGACAACAGCTCAGGAGCAATCAAAAGGAGGTGCTGTCATGTCTCCCCAGGTCAGCGCGATATTTAGCTTTCACCCTCACTTTACTTACCTTTTGGGCAAGAATCTCGGTCATTTGGTGGAAATAGCAGCGAAATGGCATATTTCCTCTTGCTCTTGATCACAGTAAAGCGTGATATGGTACTTTATCACGAGAGATCTACCTGAAAGGTAG
Source organism: Ancylostoma caninum (assembly GCA_037903475.1). Lineage (NCBI taxonomy): Eukaryota > Metazoa > Nematoda > Chromadorea > Rhabditida > Ancylostomatidae > Ancylostoma > Ancylostoma caninum. The sequence goes on along the minus strand of JBAJFG010000143.1, from coordinate 120,450 downwards.
GTCGTCTCGGAAGGCTATTTTGGCAGCAGCATTTGAGAACATTATAGTGCATGCGGTTACTCTGTCATGTGGCTCATTCTCAAAAGCGCTAGCTCAGATCAGTGCTGCCAGGGAGCTGTTCGTTCTTGAGACATGAATTTTGCAATATCTGACACATGCTTTGGCTTTGCTGTCGCAGTAAAAGATTGGATTGCGGTTGGTCGTAACTCGAACCACAGTGGCGTTAGTAATAAAATAGGATATATGTTTGTTGCAAGAGGACCGTCACGCAGCATTTACATGAAGACATTCGTGCCATGTATTCGGGAAGTCTAGCCCTGAAACTCTCGTTCATTCATAAACTTTTGCTTACATTCAGCTAAAGCTATTGCTTCCCCTGATAAGACCTTCCTTGGCAGAATATGAGTCGAGAAAGTGCTACGAAGCCAAAATTTGGGTGAGTCGCCATTTCATGTGGCGCCGCTGCGACGCCTTCTTAGGGAGTAGTCACTCTCTGCGTGAACGACCCAAAGGATCGTTCTGAACAAATTTTTGGTAATAAATTGATGTTTTATTACCCAGTGTGGTTAAATTCTGGAATTCGAGCATATTCATAATCAAATGCTAGGAATAATTTATAACGGAATCTCAACCCAATCCCAGTTTCCTGTTGGGCCTGCATTACAGTGCTAGTATAATAGAAAGTACGTGGTTTCGGAGTAACCTTTATCATTTATCAGTTCACTTGTTCAATTCGCACATTCAGTTAGTATTAGGTTGTTGCAAAATTAATTGCCGAAATGGACCCTTCAGTTCAAAGTGTTGTAACTCGGCTCAAACACCACTTTTTTCATCAGTATAGCAACCGTTCAATTCGGTAGGTCCTTCCCGACAATCCAGCATGGATCGCACACCTCTGCAACAAAAACTGAGATCACAAGAGTTCGCAAACTTTTGGAAGGCAGTTTATGCTTGCTTCAGATCAGCAATCTGCTGCTGTCACAGGATTGTATCTGGAGGTCGGAGAAATGAAATACAATAGGGTAATCGTCTGAGGATGAAGGCCAATGAGTGAGAACGTAATTCATCAGTTTTTGCCGGGTGAGTATCAAAATGTGAGGCTTAGCGTTACCCTTGAGCAGGGAACGACCAGCATTTGCTCACCACTGTCGACCACGTCTATAGCAGATATGCGGACATCAGCTCGAAATTACAATACCAGGACTTCGCTATCAATGCCTGACCACATTAGAGACATATCTATCGCTGACATATCTAACGATACAAATTCACGTTTCATTTTATCGCTCAGGAACTAAGCTCCATTTATAGCTACCACACTGTCTAGAAATGGGTAGTTTTTGGGGAGAAAAATTATGTTTTGAAACTGTGGTATAATGAGCATCAATACCTGTCCTCAACGTCCAAATGGTGGGACCCGGTATAGGTTCCACGGCTGTCCTCAACGCTTGTTCGTAAGGAAACAACCTGCGGTCACGACCATGGTTGCCTTGGCGATCACAATCAGCGGAAGAAAAATTCATGATCCAATAGCTCACTGGGGAGACGATTCCAAGCCTAAACAAATTCAAGAATATCGCGTGCCAGCGACGAAGAGTGATCAAGTTTGAAGTCATTAACCATAATCACTCGAAAATCGCGTCGGCTTATGATATGTTCAATAGCCCACAGGCCATTGCGGAGGCGATTCCAAGCCGAAACAAACGCAACATTACGGTATACCTCCAAGAAAGACTGACCGAGTTTGAAGTCATTAACCATAATCAGCTGAAAACAGCGTCGGCTCATCCTTTGTTCACGACTTCATAAAAATCTTCAGGAAAGAGCTAGCCAGAATATTCAAGCATCATTGCAAAGAGGAACGAAAGCCCTACCAGGAGGTTTAATTGGGCTGAATTTGCTCAAATTGGGCAGAAGAGAAAAGTTTAATTGAGCATACCCCGAAACGGCAATTATTTTCGCAACAACCTGATAGTTGCCGCACTGTTGGGGTTTTAGCAGCACTAGTTCACTCTCTTGCTCCTATTGTGAGGTTGGCATTGCTCCAAAAGACCCTATTCTGCTAAAGAGCTTCAATTCTGTTACGATCAGGGACGAAATTTTGGACATACGACTTCCGAACTTCGATATCCGGGTGTTTTTGGGCTTCCTAATTCCCATTTCTGGTAGTCTGGAAAAATCTAGGAGTTTTCGGAAGTTTCGATGGAGCGAATATGCACAAAATGCACTTTTATCTTTTTTTAAGGAGTTTCCTCGAATTTTCTGCGGTTTCTCATCAGGGGCAGACAATCTTGTACTTCCGGACTTCCCTCCTCCCGCACTTCGATGTTCCGATTTTTTTGGACTTCTGCATTGCAAATTCCGGCTTCCGAGATTTCAGATTTGACTTCCGATCATCGCTGATTGCGGTCCTTAGCTCTTCTCTAGTATGTATTCAAATTGGGCGCGATATATCCAGTAGTTCACATCACACCGAGTGAAATTTAGGTGCTTACATTGCTCGAGAAAAAGTTTCCCTTGTGCACGTTACGTTTCTGTTTTCATTGTGATTGTATAGTAACTCTATATTGCAAAAAAAAAATGCGGTTCTAGTTGTTCTAGTTTCCTGTCACGATCGTCCTTCTTAATCCGGCTGTGGTGAGCACTTGTCGGCGATATACAGATCTTCATAGGTTGAGAGGATGCAAAAAATTCCCCTTGAGCTTGACTACTGGGCCTCATTGCGACTAACCCAAGTATCTTTGCTGTTTGAGAGAGTTAAGGGTCGCAATATAGTTGAAAATTTTCACTAGAATTTATATAGCGGTGATATACTAGGACAGGAGTGAGGATAACAAGAGTTCCGACGAAAGACTCCTGAAAAATTGAGGCAGTTACCGTAGCGGCCAATAAGTTATGATTAGCGGTCGTATCGATAGGGGATGTTTTGCTATAAATGTTCTGCTGTAACTGTTAAAATCATTGGAAATTCGTTATTTTTTTCTTCTCTTTATTGGCATCGAAATGTTTTTATAGTTGGCAATCCCACTTTGTTAGGTGAAGAGAAGAACTACAGAGTACGACTTAAACAGTAAATTTCCAGCTTATATTAGGATTCTAATAGTATTTAACAAAAAGAAAAAAGTGCTTCAAACCTCATCAAGTCCTTAAATTTCATCTGAATTGCTCAATGGATATTGAGTTTTAGTGAAAGATTCTGCCTTCAACAGGCCCTCATATCGTATCTTATTCACCCTTATTGTATGTAAAGTTCCGCACAGAGTTTTGCGCTCATCGATTCTCCCTTGTTTAAACACACCGGGTTAAGTAGCGCGAATGTGTTGTTGCTTTTGCTCCGTCGGCAAAATCGTCAAGCGTCCATTATTAATACACGGGATGCACGTCGCTCAAAGGCAAAACTCTGTGAGGGGCTGGAGACGTGCCAAATATGTGGATAGAAAATTCGTAAGAAAGTTGCATTACCAAACGCTATTGTTAAAGAAGTTTTCACATTAGTTAACACTAGCCCGAAAGAAGTTATGGACAAAAGAAGAACGGGTAGTTGCAACACTCATTTTGTCTACAATTTGCAGTTTGAAGTGCTTTCCGTTTCTGAACCCTTTCTTTCGCAAAAAAAAGATCAAAACCACTAATTTCGCGTAACAACAACTACATCTAATTTCAGCTCGAGGCGGTTCGTCGTAATGGGAAGGTTCGTTCTTCAAGTGAATCAGAACATCTTGAACTGCTTCCCCGAGTCTCTGCAACTACGCGCTCGCCACTTTCGGACAGGTCGTTCCTTAGCCAAGAGTGAAGCATTTCACATTCGAATTTGATAATTCTGATCTTCTCTCAGTTAAGTGTATTTTGGATATGATATTCATTTTTTTTCGTTCAGATGAAGAACCTCTAGTTTCATCTCGTTGTCCTGTGGTTTCTTGGTTGTGTATACGCATGTGCCACTGCTTCCACTCAAACATTCGCTTGATTATACGGGTGATGTTAAAGCAAACTGAGCCAATTTGAAACACCAGCGCCTGAGGGGTCAGATTTTTGCACTGTGGAGGGAAGTTTCGCTCCATACTCTGCGTTATTTCAATAGTAGCAGTAGCGGTTAAAAACAGGATTGGGACGTTCTCGCCTACAACTCGCTTTAAATTCTCAAAATCAAATCTTTTCTGATTCAGATCCACCTCGAAATTTAAATCCAAACAATTAATTTGGTTATTTTTCTAAATATCTTCTCAATATATCTCACGCAGAATTGTTAAATGCTTTAGTGACTACTAAACAACTACTACTAAGCAATGGTAACAAATTGCAAGCTAACCGCATGGAAAATATAGGTATTATTCCTTGGTGAGCTTACCTCCTGCGCACTTACAGTGATTTCATGTGAAGTGTAGCATTGTCAGTCTTGTTGATTCCTTCACTACCCCTCTTCAAACTCTTGACTCCACTTCCTTGAGTCTATCATCAGTGATTTAACGTATGGTCTTCAACATTATCGATCCACTACACCACAAATTCTCTATTTGATTTATTCGTTTTGATACACATACGTTTCTGAAACGAGCTTAGGTCAAGTGATTGACGCTTGAAGTCGTAACTGCTACTAAGCGAACGTCAAATTGATATATTCCGTAGTCTTTTAGCGGCACGAGCCTTCTTGCGTCCGACTTGTGGCATATTCCTCATCCTTCTGTTGTCTTTGGAAATGAACCCTCACAAAATATATTCCTGCTCATCAGTTCTTCGCATTCATGAACCTTCTCCCCAATAGGATGTTGATTAAGAAGTCTATTAGCCTCCACTTGGTATAGGGTTGTTTAAATTCACAATTAGGTTTAATTAGATGTTCCTTGCTAGTGCCGACACTCGTGAGTTCTTGATAAATATGTCGCTTTTACAATATTGGCTTCCCTCCCACCATTCCTCAGTTTTGAGGAAGTTACATGACACTTGCCGGAGTCCTATCACATAGTTACCCATTCGGTTACTCTTAAGAGATTCCTCAAGTTTACATTCTCCATACTTCAACCGGAACGTTTTTATCGAGATTGATATTTGTTGGCCCTAGCCTTGTATATGATTTGCCCCCTTGTCAGGAATTACAATTAATGACGGTGGCACCTTCGGAATTTTTAGTTTTTGAGGCGAAGTACTGCCTCGTGCAACCAGTTGTTAGTGCATCACAACTACCTTTGGAAATGTTGCAGAGGGATTTGTGGGCCGTTGACGAGTTCTTATGAGGCGTAACCTTGATAGGTTGTGCTGCGAAACCACTTCTTTGTTCAGGGATGGTGCGACTATTCGTTTCTTCCTTTCTTTCTCTTTTTCTTTTTTCTATTTTCCAGTAATTGGCTTCTGCTTTCAGTTCTTCTATTAGGTAGGAAGCCAAATATACTGCAAAAAAGTGATTTTCAGAGTGATTTCATCAGTAGTAGCATGAAGTTGGTAGTTTCAGGACAACACCTTTTGTTAGGTATTGAGAAAGGCTGAGAGCATCAGCGATTATATGCCCCTTGTGATGCTTACCGTTACGCTTGCGACGTTTTGTACTTCACAGTGAAACGTGTATGAGCATTCTGTAGGGTTTCAAGACAACGGTTTTGAATCGATAATGGAAATGGAGGCAAAAATAGGCTGACTTCAGTCTCAGTTTAAGAATTCCTGCCATGATTCAATGGGTGGGTACTACATTGAGATGATTGTTGCAAATCGTTCGCTACACAAAGAGGTTTCTTATTTAGCTGTTATGAGCGGGATTTCTGCAGTTTAAGGCATTTTACATGAATTGCTGTTGGTAGAGAAGCTCTCGTTTATTCATTCAATTCATTTCCATACTATCACATTTCCTAACATCTTGTGTCTTCAGTTTTTCTTTTCAAAACGGCTTCGTTTTGTTCATAAAACTTTGGTTTTATGTGTGCCTGATCAAACTAGCTACTTATTTTGCATTGTTGCACATTTTGGTTGTAATCTAAGAGCTCTCATTCATTGAAGCTTACATTGACGGTGTTCCGAGCCTTCAGATGCGAGTACCTGACTGATCCCATGTTATGTCGACTTGATCTAGATTCTGTGTTCCTCCATTGTAGTCAGTTTAGTTTTTTGGCAATTGTAATAATGTTCCCGTGGCTCTAAAATAAAAGTAAATTTATTGTGAGGGTATACAAATTCTAATGCTTCATGACTATATTCTTATAGAAGCATAGGTTCTTTGGCGCAAATCACGGCCTCAGAAATTTCCGAACACGTCGTGCAATGTGCATACGTGCTGTTCTACTAGAATCATGGATCTGTTACACTAAGTTTTGCGGATGTGTACTCATCGAATGGAGAGCTCCGGCTGTGATATGGCTCTCTTCAAATATTCCCACAATTACATGCACCGAATGTTGTTGTGCACGTGTACACAGTTTGTTCAGCTCGAAAAATTCTTTAAAAATGCTTGATTCTTCCCACGATGTTACGAACACGAAAAAATATTCGTAGATTCACAGCCTTAGTTATGCTTGGCGATGAGCGAATTGATGCGGAACGAATTATAGTAATCGTTTTGGTAATCGCTTATATCTCCGATCCAACAGGCAAACACATGTGAAACCTATGCCGCTTGACTCTTACTAGTGCCCTCCTGTGCAGAGCCGGTGTGTTATTTTCGCCGTTTTTCGAAGTAATCTATTTCGTCGATCTTTAACGCTTTGAACTGGATCGGTAGTGGTGCGGAGATTCTTGTCTGCCAAGTTAGTCTTTGTGATTCGTTTGTCCAGCACAGCACGGACAATTCCTTTGTTAGGAATCTCAAACTTGGGTAGTTAAACCTCGGAACAATATGTGGAATAACAAATCATTAGCAACAAAGAAGGGGATCATGAAACAGAAGAAGACGATGATAGTTGGACCGACTAAGCTGGTATCCTTCTCTGCCACGAAATCCTGTCAGCTCTCTTAGGTGAATAAGCAGGAGCTGCACTTGCACCTTTTGGAGTGGTGCGATGATTGCCTTATTGGCGGCCGAGGCCGGACCTACACCGGGTGGAGTGGCGGTTGTGGGTCGCCTCCTCTTCGATGGGGCCAGGCCCCAGCGCAGCTTGTCGGTGGGAAAGCTGGGCTTCGTAAAAGGGTCGAAAAGCAAAAGGGGCTTCGTACGGCTTCGGGGCCGAGCCCCAGAAAAACTTTGAGGTGTTCGTTGGTCCAAAGAAAAGACATGCGTTTATAAAGGCGATAAAAGACGAAAAAGGCTCGCAAAAGAACTGCTCGTAGCTTTAGCAGAGCAATTGCGGCGATCGATATTGGAAAGTTCGATTGGAGCAGATCATGTACAGGTTCCCATAATCCGGTGGACTTAAACGACTCCTGCGCCGCGGAATCTGCATGGATTGAGCTGGAATCTTCAGTGAGATAAGAACTAAGGGAACACTCGAAGATTTTGGGAGAGACAATCTAAACTTATGTGAACTAGAAAAGTACATATGCGCTCACATTCTGAGTCTGAGTGATTGCGAGGCTCTCCCGTTAACTCGAGGCTTAACCGATTGACACCAAATTTGGGGTGAAGAAGCGTCATAGCACTCAAAATAAATGTATGCAGATCACAAAACTTATGTGAATCCAGGAATTGTATGCTCGGTAAAGGGGCCAGCCTGTTCCAGACAGGCTGGGGTACAAGCTGAGCCTGTCGGGGGCATAATTTCCCTATTCAAACACATAAGTTTCCAACCTCCTACCATGCCCCCTATACTTGTAGGTATGTGCTATCATACGCCTCACATACTATCACTTATCATCTCCTATCTTGTGAGTAGTTGCCCTTCTCCGCTCGCTCCAAGGCACTATCGCAAGCCGTTTAGCCGCGCTCCAAAGCGGAACGCCAACCCAATCGAGCCTGCGCGGGAACTGAAATCATTTGAAAGCCCCTTTGAAAGCCTCGGTCCTTCTACGAAGGGCACTGTCATTAGTTTGGTCTCTACTTTCTTTCAGAGTTTTCATTCCTTTATTCTCGATTAGTTTGTTGTTCTGTTCGGCTTTTGGCGACCAATGTCGACCTTATCGTTTCCTGATTCCGTCAGTATAATTTCTGCCGCAGTGTGGAATGGTCCATTCATTGATTGCTCTTGGTAAAGAATTATAGTTATGTTTTGTCGGTTTACACTGGTTATTGCAGTTATGTTTTGTGGTTTCACAATGGGTTATCGTCCTTTAATTGCTACTAATTGCTTTAATTGCAATCACGGAGAATGCTTGTAGAATTGCTATCATTGGATGCGGTCATTCCCTTCTATCTATTGTTATTTTCAGAGGGGGCTTCGTAAAATCTGCATTTTTCAAAGGGGGCTTCGTTTTGGCTACGACCCTAATACAGGCTCGTGCCGGGGCCTGGATGGGGCTCGGCGGCTTGCCACGGCTGTCACACCAATCTGAATTCATCCCAAAATTACAGGCACCGTATCTCGTACAGGTGCACTCATCTTGTCCAACATGGGAAAATTCTTAATCAGTTCTGGTCACACCATTATACAGGGTGCATTCAATTATACAGGGTGCATTACATTGCATTTACATTACATTGCATTACATTATATGTAATGAAGCCTCCTCGTGGATGTGTGGATAATTTAAAAAAAACGTTTTTTCAAGTTTGTAAATGTGTTCCAATGAGTGGATAAGCCGGAGCCGAGCTTCCACAGGCTGGAGTGGCTTTGCTAGTGACCGAGGTCGGACCTCCACGGGCTGCACTGGCGGTTGCCTTGTTGTTGACCGAGGCCGGACCTCCACGGAATGGCGTAGACTGGCAGTTGCCTTGCCAGCGGCCGAGCCTGGACCTCCATCGGCTGGGGTGGCGATTACCGCAGGCCGCCTTCTCTTTGGAGGGACTCTCTTCCCACGGATGCTGTACCGATCTGGATTCATCCCAAAATTACATCACCGTCACCATCGTATCTCGCACGGATGCACTCATCTTGTTCAACATGTGAAAATTCTTCTTCATCAGTTCTGGCCAAGCCGAACCGAGTTCTATAATATTACAAGTATAGATACACGGTAATCTAACCGCAAAAACATTAATTACACATTAAATTAAATTAAACACAGACGTGTTTTTGCCGATATCTGCTTTGCCTATAAGATACTGAAGGGTAAGTCTCGTCTTTCGCCGTTCAGGTACTGGTTTTTCAAACCTATTCATCCTCGTAGGCCTAGTCTGAATGTTTCGATGCTTAGGTGCGGCAACAATCGTGCGACTATCTCAGTAAATTCTTTTTTCGCTCGGACCTCTAGATGGATGAATATGCTTCCGCTATCTTTCTTTCAGTTGGATTCTATTTCTAAATTTAAGAAAGCACTTACACAGGTGGACCTACTAACTACTGTTAATGTCCGTGATGTTTGTTAGGTTCCATGTTACTAACACCTAGTTCAATCAGAGTGTTGTGTTTTTTTCCAAGAGAACTCTCTCCTTTGGATAAGATCTCCCATCTGTCGCCAGTAACCCGGTCAAGGTGCTGTAAGCCTATTATCCCTAGCTCGCCTTGCCCACTAATCCAGTCCAACCTTGACGGTTCCACGAGGTAGCTGGTATACTCGTGTGCCGAAGTTCCGTCATGGTCCAATGACCCCCTAGGGGAGCAGGGCATCTAGCCAGCTGGTGTGGGCTGTTGTATAGGTGGCGTGCATGGCACTGGGCCCATGGCTTTTGAGACGCCTACTTCCGGTTAGTTAACACTTTCGGTCGTTTTTTACCTTATTCGCGAGTTCTCTTGAATCTGAGTTTCAGTATTGCTAATGTTCGCTTTTGTTTTGTTCTCCTTCCTTGCTATTGTAAGGCGCACCAGCGTGTACAAATAAATAAATAAATAAATAATGTCTAAGACCTCTTTATAATAATCGATACCAGTAAGGATTTCGGGGACAATTTTAAGAGGCTCAGAATTAAGGGAGTTTGATGACACAATATTACGACAGTGAATATAGCTGATAACAGATGATGAAAAAGGCGGAGTAGTAATGTGTTCGGTGATGACACTAGTGGTCGGAAGTGTAAAAATTACGAATTTACCAAAACGACCGATAGTAGAGAAGGGCACTTTACGACATTTACGTTTAAGTTGTTCCTCTCCAAATGAGGTTAGAATGTTGGTAGTAGCGGGAAGAGATGGAAGGTTAAGCCGATTTGCGAGAGAGTCTAGTATAAAGCTATAGTTAGCGCCACTACTGAGAAGTGTATAAACTGACTCGTGTTTCGCTGTACGTAGATGGGGTTGCATTGCAAGACTCATGGCGACTATCATCAAGCGCGATGTGGACTTGGATCTCTAATGTCAAGCTCATCCGAAAAGGAGACTTGCACCTCTTGGGTTGCGAGTTCTGTTAATCTCATCTCTAGACTTTGAATTAGTTCGCAAGCTGTTTCGAGTAAGTGTTCCCCTTTACAGTCGTTCCAGTAAAGTTCGAATTCTTGTATGTACTCCTAGAATGCTTCTTTACCCTTACCTAAGCTCAAACAAAATTTCCCCACATATAGTGGTAACACATTCAAGCTTCATCTCAAATTTGGACATAATCTCCTTTCTGAGTATGAATAAAAACGTGAAGATCTTTGCAAACGGTAGAGAATTGCCATCTGTCCTTATACTTGTCGCAGTACAAAATGATATGTTGGATGTCATTAAGACGACGTGTTATTCGTTGTTTGGAAGTTGTGACGGTTGGATGAGAGATGACCATGGCATCTAAACGCAGAAATCTAACAAGAGAGTAATAACGTCAAGTTAAAAGGACAAATGAGCATAAAGAAGTGTAAATGAGATGCGATGTGCCTTTTACGCCGTATTTTTATACCGTTGATCTTGATAAGAGGTAGAAGTATGCCGACTATGTAACGTGGGCACGAGCCGCGCTGACTCTCAAAACATCGGATTACTGTAGATGAGCTACAGAGATGGCGAAGAGTGTACTGTAACCCGAGAATGCATGGGAACCAGAAAACCGACCGACGCATGGGAAACGAGGAACGGAGAGTCCAGTGAGACTATGTGTAACTGTGCGAAAGATCCGATTTTTAAATATGTTCACAAAAGGTGCTTACGAAGTGAAGGAGGTTACGAAGGTAGGTAGGTATGATATCCGATATAATTGTCGTGGTAAAGGGAAAATCCAGTGATAGTAACCCCCCCCCCCCCCCCAGCCAATTAGCACAGTCAGCTTCCTTTTCAATTCAAAAGGGTCATAGACCACAAGAAAGAAATGCTTGCTGGTCCGCAACCAACCGCAATTAACGAGTGTCCCACGTGGACCACACGACTGAGATGACCCTCGTATATGATCCCAAAGTTCAAATAGTTTTGGCACCCATCGGGGCTAATCAACTTCGAATATGTATAGAAAATGCTATTTGAAGAGAACAGAGAAGAGAACAAGGTCTGAAGGAAAACAGGAGTATGAACGGTCGCCAACCAAATCGTGAGATTGATAAAATCTGATCCAGAAGAGAAAATTATCATTAAAGAGAAAAACTGTCCCTGCACCGTCGGCCGATGCACCATGTACAGAATCCTGTAAGGGGTTCCATAGAGCATCGGCTAATCTACGTACATAACAGAATACATGGTTCTAAGCTTCTTTATTTTTTACTGCAAGAAAAGAGCCAGGCAAAGATTACGAAGAAGGATCAAGCAAAGATTATTCTCCTGGTCTTTCCCCCAGCGGCTCTACGCACAATATAAATAAAAATCTTGTGTTAGTTTATTTTTAATTGTTTATTTTTATTATTATTTTTAATATATTTTTTATTTATTGTTTATTATTATAATTAATATTATTATTAATTTTATTTTCCGTCTGGGTCCCCAAAACGGCGGAGACCCCACTTTTCTTCCCACGCCCCCCCCTCCCGCCCACTTTCTGCGTCCGCCACTGATATATATATATATATATATATACATATATATATATATCAAATGTTGTATTACTTTCAGCAAAGGCCGAAGCTATGAACAGTTTCGAACAAAAGAATTAAAATTCAGTTTAAACCCAAACTCTGTTCAGAATCTGTTTTCCGTTGAAGCATTTCTAATTCTATCAAAACTGCGCTGTCGAATGCATCAGCATTTTCAAAAAAGAAGCTAAATTAATCATGGAATTAGAAGTATTCCAATGTATCAACTGGATAAGTATTAGGTTGCCGTGAAATCAATTGCCGAAATGGACGCACCAGTTCGAAGTGTTGTAACTCGGCTCAGACACAACTTCTTTCATCGCTTTAGCAACCATTCAATTCGGCAGATCCTCCCTGACAACTCACCATGCCCCTACCTTAAAAAAAATCACAACGATTCGCAAACTTTTGGAAGGCGATTTCAGCATGCTTCAGATCAGCAATCAGGATTGCATCTGGAGTTCGTAAAAAGGATATACCGTAGGATAATGTTCTGAGGAATAAGGTCAATGAGTAAGAACCTCGATGCTTACTGCATCAGTTTTTGCCGGGCGAGTTTTGGAATGTGAGGCTTAACGTTATCCTGGAGCAGGGAAAAAGCAGCATTTGTTCACCACTTCCGACCACATCTATAGCAATTTTGCGCACATCAACTCGAAATTACAATACTGGGGCTCTGACGTCAATGCTTGAATAGTTGGAGAAGTACTCTTACAGCACCACCAAATTCCTGACACAACCTCTCGTAGTGTGAATATTCGATTTAGGAAAACTTAGAGATGGGAGGACATCTCTGCCGATAAGAATTCACGCTTCTTTTTACCGTACAGGTTTAGCTCTTACGCTGTCTAGAAATGGGTGGTTTTTGTGGCAAAAAACTATGTTAGGAAAGATGTCACAGCGGGTGAGACGCTGGTCATCTGTCAGATCGTGGGTGTTCACTTCCGCACCTTTCTTGTCATGTCGATTGAAGTCAAATGTTTTGGAACTGTAGTGAGCCCCCATCCCTGCCCTCAACGTCCAAATGTTTGGACCCGGTTCAAGTTCCATGAATGTCCTCAACGCTTGATCGTCAAAGAACAACTTGTGGTCATGACCGTGGTTGCTTTGGGGATCAAAATCGACGGAAGAAAAATTCATGATCCAATAGCTCACTGGGGAGGCGATTCCAAGCCTAAACAAATTCAAGAATATCGCGTGCCAGCGACGAAGAGTGATCAAGTTTGAAGTCATTAACCATAATCACCCGAAAATCGCGTCGGCTTATGATATGTTCGCGACTTCATAAAAACCCTCAGGAAAGAGCTAGCCAGAATATTCGCACAGCTTTGAAAGAGGAGGAAAAGCCCTACGAGAAACTCACATAAGTTGGGCTGAAGTTGCTCAAATTTGGCAGAAGAGAAAAATTTATTTCTGCATGCCCCGAAACTGCAGTTAATTTCGCAACAACCCGATATAACAGTGAAACGGTTTAGCGTCCCATCACTCTCTTTCCTCATTACAAATTTTTTTTTCATTTCCACACATTTTTGATTCCACTTAACGCAGCTCGGCCATCCTTTCCCCAACTGGCTAAACCAGGACCAAGCGAAAGCGCATGTTACGTGGGATGTGACAAAATTGCTCATTACGTTCGTTCCCACCGCACTGACAGAGTGCTATATAGATTGGAAGCGAAGCAAGTAGAGGTGTTTGCTGCGCACTTCAAGTCTTTCTATAAGAACCAGTTTAGGATAATACAGGCTGCGCACGAATTACTGGCACGTGTTTCTTTGAGCTCCAATCAGGTAGGCGTAGGTAGGATTGATCGAATTTACAAGCCATGCTCTAGGTATCTTTGCTCGAGTCACCTCTACCGTAGACAGCAGCTGATTTTCCGAATGACCTCTTTTTGTGCCTACACAAGCTTTAGGAATCCTCCTGGTCAAATCGCGAGGTAAGGAGCAGTGACACGAGGTCGGTTACGGCTCCCTACCTTCAAAGATTTTCTGAGGTAGGCTTAGGAGACTCCAACCATCCGTGTATGATAGATCAACACTAGGTCTCAACTACTGTGCGCTCATCGTGGATTGGACCACTAAATGATTACCATGGTAAAAACAGGCGTTATATCTGACAAGCCGTTTTTGCCATTTTTTGCGAACTCAGGACTGATAATCAGAAGAGAAGAGCAAACACATTAGTTGTTTGAAACCGTGGAAAACTCTCAATTCAACCAGTAAAAATTGGTTTTTGCAAGCTCGTTCATCCCCAGTTTACAAAGCAAAATTCGTTCAAATGTGGTTTTACAGGTGATTTCCTTGAATTTTAGCTTGAAGGGACTGTCCGCGTAACTCACTTCATTTGCATTGTTATAAGCTCCGCTCTGAATATGTTAGTGTGTAAGATCAGTAGTACTAAATGGATAGGAATAGACTGGTTGAAGTTCGTCTCTGAAGAATCTTGAAAATATCTTCTGAAATAACACCTGCGTGTCAAGGTTGATCTGAGCTGAAAGCTTCTTCAACTCTTTGCAGAGCAGGAAAAAGATCACTCGGCAAACTTGTTGTTGCTTACGGTAGGCATTGCTCCAGCAATCATGCCCACAACAGGGAGTGCGAATTCGCTCAAACATAGCTGATTGGGGCTTGAAAAACCGTGCGCCAAAAATTTGTACGCACCCTGTATATCGTGTCCGCAATACACCACTGGCTGCATCGGCTTCATGGATACTAACGCTGAGCTGGTTTACAGAACTCTTTCATTACTATCCCCTCGTACCTCGTTTTCTCGTGATAGCGTTCTTTCCGTCTTCCTGAAGAGAAGAAGGCTGGTCCCACCACCTCTCTCGCAGTAATATCCAACAGATTCCTTCTTCATGGAGAAGTCCCCAAGAGATTATTTCTACCTCTTCTGATTTGACGCACCAGGTATTTACAGTTTTAGCAGAGCCCATCTTTGGCGAATTTTTACTATCGCATTTCTCGTGAACAACCACATTTTGTTAAACTAGCGCCCCTTTGGGACGCTAGAAAGTGGGGTGGGGCAGCCACTTGAGGTACGTAGAAAAGCTTCACGCATGTGAAATGCTTGGAGAATTAACGAAAAAGCAAGACTAATCATTAACTGAGCTCAAATACGGAACCCTCTTTATAAATTACGTATATCCTACCAGTCTGGCCGCCTCCCCAACATCGGGCTTCCACACTTCTCGTGGTCCTTGCCTTCTTGCAAATTCTTAATCACACACTTACATGTAGAACTATTTCCCGATACAATGGTACTACCTACTGTTTTTTTTTTCGAAAGTGCATTCATTCAACGCCTATGGACCCGTCATGGCCAGCCACTCCCAACTCTGCACAGGAGTATCTTCCAGATGGCTTAACCTGTGTACAACTCAGCATAACCAGCGTAGTGCGAATGATCACTTTTTTCCACACTACTGGGCCAGGCCGACCCATTCTCCATCTGTGGTCCCGTATCCTGAGATTTTCCCCACGGTTGGGCCGAGACAGACCCATTCTCCATCCGTGGACCCTTATCCTGGGGTTTTCCCTACCAATGGCCACGGCAGACCCACTCTCCACCCATGGACCCTCATCCTGGTGTTTCCCTACTATTGACCACGACGGATCCATTCTTCATCCGTGCGCCCATATCCTTGCGTTTTCCCCACTACTGACCGCAGGCAGTCCCAATTTCCATCTGAGAACCCGTATACTGACGTTTTCCCCACTACTGGGCCAGGGCAGACCCGTTCTCTATCCGTGGACCCGTGTGTTTTCGTTTTTCCCACTACTGGGCCACGACGTACCTATTCTACATCCGTGGACCCTTATCTTGGTGTTTTCCCTAAAATTGGCCACGGCGGACCCATTCTTCATCGTGGACCCGCACACTGGCGTTTTTCCCACGACTGGGCCAGGCCGACCCATCCTCAATCTGTGGACCCGTATACTGGCGTTTCCCCCACTACTGGGCCAGACCGACCCATCCTCCATCCGTGCCTCCATATCCTGGCGTTCTCCCGACTATTGGCCACGGCAGACCCATCCTTCATCGTGGACCCGTATACTGGCGTTTCCCCCACTACAGGGCCACGGCCAATCCGTTCCCCATCTGTGGACCTTTATCCTGGCGTTTTTCTTACTATTGGCCACAATTTGTTCTTTCTCCGTCCGTGCTCCCATATCCTGGCGTTTTCCCAACTATTGACCAATTCTCCATCAGTGGACCCTTATCCTGGCGTTTCCTCCCCCCCCCCCTACTGGGCCACGGCAAACCCATTCTTCATCGTGGACCCGTATACTGGCGTTCTTCCCACTACTGGGGCAGGGCAGACCCGTTCTCTATTCGTGGACCCGTATGTTGGAGTTTCCCCCATTGTTGGGGCACGGCGGACCCTTTTTCGATCGGTGTATTCCTATCCTGGTGTTCTGGTGTTTTATTTCTGAACTATGGAGCCCCAGCACATTTGTCCATCATCAGTGCACCCGCACTCCTTGTAAATCTCGAGAATAATGGAAGAAAGTTAGGAATATTCAGAGTTTGGTCAATTGCATGTGCTTTCAGGAAATGTCACAACAGCCTAGGATGACCCGTTCTTCCTGTGTGTTGGATTGTACTGTCCTTGTTAAAAACAGATACTGATCCTACGACTCCCTAATCTCTGCGGGACCTCGTGAATAAGTGCGCCAAACGCACATTCCTACGGCAAGGACCGAGTGCGCCCCATCGCTGCGCGACCTCTCAGGATGCTCATCCATCCAACTGAGGTGGATCACTTCCAGTGCACCGTCCTTGTGTGGACGATTCTGCCAAAGTGGAAACAGAAGGGCTACTCCGCTCCGTACACTGCTACGCAATGTCAAGTCGTTGTAAACATTCTCTCGCCCTGAGGGCTCGAGACCGCTAGAGTAGGCTCCCGCAACGAAACCCTGAAAGCACTGTCTAAACCTCTCGCTTCCATCATTGGAAACTGTATCCATTTTTCCGTCAGTGCCGCCCTTACGGTTCTTTGTTATGTAGATAACAATTCATTTTTCTCCTTCCATTTTAGTAATTTTCTATACTTCGTACTGGTTGCTGCTTTTCGTCCCAAACTCCGAATCTCCTTCGACCCGCGAAGTTGGCGGACCTATTAAGTTGGTATCGTGACCGGAACGGAACGCAGGAGAGAGATTGAGTCTCATCATACCCTTCGTATAGGGAGCTCAGTTCTTTGCGGCCAACAAAAATTCAGTTCTTTCGAGCTTAAAGGCAGGGGTCCATCTCATTCTGTTGAGCTAATGGCAGATTCTGCATCTCCTCAACATGCTGATTCCAGCGGTATATCTCAAAACAGTCTTTAAACCCGTCTTCCGGTAAGGGGTCTGTAACAGTTTGCTAACCCGAGTTGACCTGTGAAGCCGTTGATCCTATCGGTTGGACATGCTACGACTCGTTGGCCAACGTTGCAGCCGTGGCAGACAGCCAGCACAGCGATCGAAATTTGGAGCGATCCGCCTCCGGGCTCCAAAAATGTAGCCAGTTCGACTCTTTCAAAAATGGGGCCTTCGCCGCTTTTGAGCCTGCTGATGTACATTAATGGGATCAACATGCCGAGAAGGTCTAGGTTATGCTGATACTTCCAACAGGCGGAACGAGGTGGACCCCTACCTTTAAGGTCGGATAGTGGCTTCACCGGACTATTCGACGTATTATTGAAACCACTGACCTTCATTAAGGTGAGTACCACTAAAAAAATGATGGACCCACGAGTGCAAAGCGGATGTGTCGCAACTTTCTGCGGAACTGGTGCGCGCATCCCCGTAGCTATTCGGAAGCACGGCAGCATTTATTCGAAACGACCCCATCAGCCATTTGGAGGAAAGGCAGCAGGAAACCGGGAAAACCGTGGGTCTGGGTCACCTGTCGTTTCTTGCGATTTTCTGCTGGTCCTTCCGAAAATTCATCTGAGTTTTTGCGATGGGCTGAATTCCGTGAAGAAATTGTAGAGAAAAAGGGCTAATTAACGAACTATGCTTTAGCGCTTGTGCTAAAGATGCAAACATGCATGATTTGTTTTGCGCTTGTATTTCGCACCAAAGTTCAGAGCGAATTCATACAGCTTCGATTATGGCTTAAATGATTCAAAGACGGTGTCTCATAACGTCAATTAATTTTCGAGCCTTCCACATTGAAGAACTGCTGGAGACGTCGAGATCAAAGACTAACACGAGGTGCCACAAGAACATCAATGCCACAATTTTAACTCGCTTTTCTTGAACGGCGCTAAGCTATCGTAGGGAGTGCGAGCCGTCTACCAAGCCTTTGGTACAAGCTGTCCACCAGGCCTCAGTCCTCCGTCAAAAAGTTTCCCTTTCTTTTTCCGATTCAAAGTGCAGTGTTATATGGTGCGCAATGAGCTTCTTTCCTCTGACCAAGCACTTGTGAACATATTGATAATGTCCATAGACAAGGACGATAAAATGCATGAGATAATTCGTCTCTGGAACGGCCCGCTCATGCGACTTTATCTATTAATCGTAGAATAGAAGCATTAAATGCTCGTGTGCCGTATACAATCAAGGTCAAGCATGACGATGGAAAAAGCGACCCTCAATTTGACCCTCCCCCCCCCCCCCACCTCCCCCTGCTACCACATTTTTCCTCTGCACACTGAGCAGTTTCAAGGAAGAAGACAGAAGAAACGCATAAGAAGCACAAAATTGGAACTAAAACAACCTTGAAGTCGATATGGATAACTTTTTATCCGATCGTGCCTGACTGCCAGTAGGAATGATCATTCACGTCACAACCTGTCAAAACAGTGCCCGTAGTAATCCCCCCATTCAAGTGAGCTGAATCAAGCGAGTGTCAATCGAGCTGCGATGACTGGAGGCGGGATTCAAGCGACCGTCACGCAACCCATCGATTGCAGAGGCAGTTGATCCGCGCTGTAGATCGCTCCCTCTGCAATCGATTTCGCATAGAACATGACAGGAACGGAACGGAATCGCCTCTACGAGACGTTTGGCCGAGTAGATAGTGATGTTGTGTTGTGAGACGCATGTCCAAGGTTCGAATCCTCTCATCCCTAACCGTTTTGCAAACTTGTGGATTACTTACACTTTATGGAAAGGGGTTGGAGACGACTTGGTATGGTCACAGGACTGTGTAAAGGCAGCTTTCGGGAAACTTTTCATGATTGGGGTCTCTCCACCATCTATTAGAGAGTTATACGTACTTCACTATTTGTAAGTCGGAACTGAAAAGCTCTCGCCCTTGTTTTTAAAAAACGACGACTCACAACTCTTTTTGGCCTACGAGAACGCTCAGTTTCGCTCGGCTAGTTAGTTATATGAATCGGTTTTTATTTGGTCCTAAGTGTAGAGCTCCCTACCAAAGTGAGATACTTGCTCTAACCTCTTGCTCCTAGTCATTTTATCCCTCAACAAACACTTACATGTATCTCTGGATATTTGGATCAAGCATGTACTGCATAGCATGTGACTAATAAGGGGGTGACACAAAAGATGATCTGTTTACTTCTAGATTGGAAGTTATTACTCTATCAACACTACAATATGTAAATAACAGCCAATGCGCTTCGAATGCTTTCATTAGAAATTCTACCGATCTGATTAGTTTCTATATCTGACTAACTGGACTAGTAATTTGCAACACTCTAGCAAGGTTGTAAAATAAAAGCTACAGCATAGTAGTACAGGTGAGTACGAAACTGCAAAGTGACGTAATGTTTGTACATTCATGTGATCGAGTGAGATTAGAAAGTGAGAACAATTCATATGGCAAGAGAATTATAATGACACTTTAATTCACTTTACCATGGCCTCGACAATTTAGTTTATCTTATTTCGGCTCTGGAAACTCAGTCCTCAAGTAAGGGCCAGCTTTGTCTCCCAATTCATCACCAATCAGGACCTATACCTGCAAAATACCGTGACTACAACTTCTTGTGGGACAGTCTTAGACCATGTCGCAGAACCGCTAGGTTATAAATTCTGCGTCATATGTCACATAGCGCGTGTGCACCTAGTTACAGGAGGGCACAGAGCCGGCGAGCATCCACCTAATTACGCCTGGGGTTCGTACCAGATCAAAGAGGCGCTACAGCGTCCGCCCCAGAATGGCTCTACAGCGTCCGCCCCAGAATGGCTCGTCCAGTTGCGTTTTAGGTGTGATTATCTTTAAGGTCTTTGCCTTTCCTATACTACCAGCACATAATTCGCCTATGTTCTGGCATCATGGCAACAACGAGTTCATTACCAAACACCAGCCTGGTAATATTTACCCCGATTCGCCGGGAATCACATTTAGTTTGTAGGCATGGGGTCAGCAAATAATGACACGCTTCCTGTCTCATCCATACTTTCTACAAGGTGCTATACATTAAAAAAAACAAGCGGGTTTCAAGACTGGCCTTATACACATTTTTATTTTCTATAGTAATGAGTTCTTGTGTTTTTATTGTTCCTAACATCTACATCCGTTTGATGGCTTAATTTCTTTCATGTGGACTTGCCACTATTCTGTTACTAACACCTGCCATATGGGCACACCTTTCTGGTGTATTAAAAATAAATAAATAAATAAATAAATAATCATACCAGAATAGAATACAGCAATAAGAACTAATCCAAGTCCGAATGATCATAGGAGTATCGGCGCTTTCTATTTTTAGGCTCTTTTCTCGGCTTGGAGGTGGGGGTGGATGGCTTCTAGATAAAGAATATGCGAAGTATAAAGTTTACAGTATGAAATTAAAAGTGCAACTATACCGGAGCAGGAGGAGGC
The DNA here is from genome assembly GCA_037903475.1 of Ancylostoma caninum. Classification (NCBI taxonomy): domain Eukaryota; kingdom Metazoa; phylum Nematoda; class Chromadorea; order Rhabditida; family Ancylostomatidae; genus Ancylostoma; species Ancylostoma caninum. Next base: position 99,749 of record JBAJFG010000143.1, on the reverse strand, counting down.
ATTTCGAGGTACACTGAACCTCCGGCTCGAGGTACCTTCGACGATGAATTCGACAAAGAAGTTGGAGGTATTGGCGTAGATGCTGGAACATTGAAATTAGAGTAAGTTTCAAGCAGAAGAACTGAGAGTTCAATCCAGAAATTTTGATTAGAGTGGAACCCAGCAATGGGCAATTCCAAAGAAATTCGTAGAAACCAAAACATTCCTATAAACACTCCTAGAAATCAAAACAATCACAATCTCCACACAATAAGCAGGGTTAGGTGGTCAGCCCCACAAACTCTTAAATACCCCGACAACCACAAAATCACAAACCAAAGAACGGTTGCGGTGGCGCAAATGGTGATGGAGGTACGTGTAGACCGGGGAGGAAAGGTGGTGGCATGGCTGCTGGAGGCAGTACACCCATTGGAGGCATGCCTGGTGACGGAAACATTCCTAAAGACATAGGACGTGAAAAAAACGATGCAATTGCTGAAACTTATCGACAGCAAGTTGAGCATGACAAGGGCTGTGCAGAAAAAACTGAATAACAGAAAAAAAACAAATGCATCACACAAGGTATACAACACGTAGTTATCCCTTCCAGAGCGAACACACTAAAGCAGGACAAGGAGCTAACCTAGCAAATTGAAATGGAACCTATCTGGTTTAATGCTTTGCCTAATAGAGTGCAGCAACAGAACTTGCCTACCTTTTTGCTGCGGTGGCTAAATGCGAAAGATTCTTTAAATGGTGTAGGGGTGTGGTCATGCCTCAAGTTACGTGTGCAACAGCGGTGCTTTAGGCAATGATCAACGCATGCACCACGCAAGAAACTGCTTGCAACAATCATTACTTCAGCAGAAAAGAATCGTCGTGCTCACCTTCATTAAATCCGCTGGATTTCGCAGAGCCCAGCAGTGATGACTGGAACAAAATCATTATGCATACTTTTTGAAACTACAGGAAAGTAAGAAAAGTACCAAAAATATGAAAAAGAAAGAAGATGAGAATGTCTGACAGTTAGCTCACAGAGAGCGCCTGATCCGACTTTGTCTGCAATTACGAATTTGCCCTCAGAATGCGTCTGAAAGGATATTCTAGCGAATGGTAGTAGGGAACACAAGAGTGGAAGGAATCACACTATACGCATATAAAAAAGTGCAAAGATTAGATCAGTTAGCCGAAAAATGATGAGGTCGTAGTTGCGGACAAAGTCGGATCGGGCGCCCTCTGTGAGCTTATAGACTATACCTATCCATCTATAGCAAGAACATTTGCTAACAAAATTGTCACAAAATAGCGCGAAACAAAGAAGATTGCTCGTCATCCAAAACTATTTCGAGCTCTGCTTTTTGACGACCAATGACAATAAAATTTCTCAAAAACAAGAACAATTTTACTGCCACAATTTCGCCAGTGCGTCCGCTAGCACAGATCACTGTCGATAGCGTTCAGTAAGTAAAGTAAAATGAAAGTTATAAGAATGGAAAATTTGAAGAGCTGATCAAAACCTACATTTCCAGCAGCGTGTGAGTTGCTCGAACAATCGGTTCGTGCACCGTAATTATTCTTCTCCGGCATGTAAAATGGTGTATTCGGTCCATTGCCTCGGGTCCATCCACCACATCCAGGGGTGCGAACACCATACGATCCTTGATTAGGAGTCCTTCCACCGTATCCAGGAGTCCGATCACCTCCATTGTACTCGGCGTCTGCACAGTGCGATCTGGAGTAGCGGAAGCATGCGCAGGTGTTCGAGCTTCATTACAAACGTTGTAATGGAGCTCGAACACGTAAAACTCGTCCAAGAAATACTTCACGCCCAAATGGTGTATAGGTCGCATGAAACACTTTCACACCGGCTGAACGAAATAGTGTGGTGAGGGAGGAGTGCGTTTCAAGTAAATCTCTTTCCATTTGAAACGCACTCCTCTCCCGCCGCACTATTTCGTTCATGGGAGCTGGCAGTTGGGTTGAATTCGTTTCAACTCAGTTGACTGTAGGAAACGTGGTGCGAGAGAGTCAACGCAGGTGCCTATCCAGCACCATTTCAATTCAACTCACTTGAATTTGGACGAGTTTTTCGTCGTGCCACCATTCTTCTCAGGTGAGTTGAATTGAATGGGGGATTACTACGGGCACGGTTTTAGCGTTGGCACTTCTGCACCCACAGGTTCGATTCCATTCGCCTCCAAGATATTTTTGCATTTGATCGTAATCGCTTCAAGTGAGGGAAGCCGAAAACTCATTGCACAAACGAGAATTCGCCTGCAGGGTCCATCAGTTCGTGGAAAACTAAGGTGACTTAGACCTCGTGCTGAACACCTTTGAGTCGGAATCAGCAAATGCTTTTCAGTTTATTCATGGAGCACGATCAGCTCTATCTTTTCCCAGAGTTTCCACTTTCTAGGCCTTCATATGTTTTTGATGCTCGATGGGAAATTTTCCAAATATTCGGGTCTCTAGCGGGAAATTTCCCATCTAACTCACTCAAGCAGGAGCAAACGTCCGGCCGCGATAATGGGGGATAGGAATGAGTGTTTGGAGCACTGTCACGTGAAGGTAGTCTTTTTTGGGCAAATTCTGTGTAGGAGTTGAAGAAATGAAAACCTCGCATTTTGGAGAGATGGTGAAAATGGAGTAGATCTGTTTGAGGAATCACTGAAAAGGCCATTTGCAGATATCACAAAAACTTTTCTTCTATGAGTTGTAGAGGAGGAGATTCTTCAATTCTTGGTTTACATTATCCGGTTCCACGAATTTTGTTCTTTTTTCCGCAATTTAGATGGGAAATCGATGTGTATATCGCCAAATTTCCCATCGATTTCACATCGAGCTCCCAAAACATATGAAGCCTAGAACAGAGAATATGAATGCAAAGAAGTGGTTTCTGATTTCGAGTCAAAAAGTTCAGCGCGAGGTCTAAGTCACCCTACTCTTAGACGAATTGGTGGGCCTTGCATGCAAATTCTTACTCTCGATTTCGCTTACTACACTTCAGTTTCAAACGTTTCCATCCTCTTTACTTCACACTTGAAGTGGTTCCGATCCGTGCAAAAATTTCTTGCAGGCGCCTGGAATCGAACCCATAGGTGCGCAAGTGCCAACGCTGAGACCGATTTCTCGCATGCTCTGCCAGTTACTCCTGTTTTGACACGTCATGACGTGATCATTCTTGCTGGCAAGTGCAGACCGTCACTTGTCATAATGTCGTAAAAGAATCATTCCTTTTATGTTACATTCATTGGTCAAGCCACTTCTATACTTTCCCGTCCTCTACCCTCCAACACCCCCTTTCCATACAACCCTCTCATGGGAAATTCCCATCGGATGCTTGACCCTGTATACAGTGACTTGGAGGCACTCATTGTACCAGGTGAGCGTTCCATGCTCTCGGACTCCTCGGGTACCAATTCATCGACCCTGGAGATACGGATGGCTTGGTTGGGACGGGCACAGATCGGATCATCGACCGTATTGACTTCGAAAACATGGACCAGGTAGAAGATATGCATGTTTTAGTGGACTGGACCCGCTCTAAGCGTCGCTCTAGCTGCACTTTGACACTCTGATCGTCTGCACGTCCACGCATTTTATTAATATTGCAATTCGCATCAGGGATCCGTATGCGATAGTATCCGTACGTTTTGGCAGACTCGTTGTTCGCACAGTTATCCGGGCATTTGGTGCTGGGTAACGGTAGGGATACGGCCAAAAAATAGTGCATTCATTCCGCACGTTTTGAACAGAGGAAAGCTTTCTTTTCGAGAAAATCGTATGCCAAGCGCGTTGCCCGTAATAAGTGGTTTAGAATCCTGAAGCGATGTAGGAGTAGGTACAGATTTGTACTTGTCCAGGAAGAATTGCTCTTGATCATGTTTTCTAGGTTGCCCGTTTCTGTGAGGCAATAAGTTCCAAATCATTATTCACCTGTAGGATTATCAACAATATTCACTAGTGTTGTGACCATTGACAACGTTGAAACCGATGACTTCGCAGCTTACCGAGCAGTGTCTCTTCGTAGCGCGGGAAAATTCGATTTACCAGTCAGATAACGTTCAGGAGTCAGTACGGATATAACAGCCAGTATTTATTTATCAGAGTTCCACAAAGGATGTATGAAGCAAAGCCTCCGTCCATGTGAGGGCACTGAATCGCGTTGTCGTCAATGGCTTTAGAAACGAAACCTTAGGACGACCAGCTTCGTTATGGGTGCCTTTGTACTGAAAAGCTGAAAACGTCTCAGACACGTATCATCCTAAACACCTAATGTTCCAGTCTAACTAACGATTAGCCAAATATCACTGGGAAGCTGTCGCTTCTATGGTAAACTCCATGTACTATACTTATACCATTTTATAATGACGCCATATTCAGCACCTCGAAATGGCAAATTTTGATGATTAACGAGACGAAGAATTTGTGCCAATTGTTGAACAAAATTTTCGTATTTCTCTTTTATCACTTTTGATATTGTAGAATGTGATGTCATGTACCATCTGGGACACTTATCCGTTATCCGGTATCCGTTATCCAGTCAATTTTGGCCAATCCTTTATCCGCACCGTTACCCGGATCGTGAAAAATCTCGTATCAGCTCATCCATGGTCCACATCCTCGATCGATCATGCGGTGCAGTGCTTCAAGCGGGCCCACACCACTGAAGTTTACTACAAATGAATTTTCGACGAAAAACACCAAAACACTAGGTCTGCAAGAGCCGAACTGAGCGAGGAGTGAGGGAGGCTTTTGACTCAGTAGGAGATGCTCGCCAAGAATGTACTAAAGTATCACATCTCCCTTAACTCAGTTAATGGGTAGAATAACTGAAAACATTGCAGATTTCGCAAGTGTTGCTGCGAGCATCCGCATAGGATATACTCAGCAACAGTCTTAACAATAACGCAGTAATTTTAGAAAAGTTGAGAAAAGTTGTAGGTATGAACCTTTATGACACTGAAAAGAAATATTTGCACCCGTCCACCATCGCTGAAAAATTCAACTTCTGGTCGAGTTCGAGTGCCCATAACCTGTAAGGGAATGAATGCACAACCCTAAACAGGGACAATAAGGAGAAGTAATGGTTTGAGAGCTTACCAGAAAGATTTTCAGCGTTTCTCCCTTCCACTAGATTGGAGCTAAAATTATGAACATTTTGCGGTAGTTAGTTTTGAAGGCAAATCTCATCACACGCTCCAGGCCAGAAATCTGCTGCTGTCGCAGGATTGCATCTGAGCTAGGGAAAAGGGATCCACAGTTAGGGAATGATTTAAGGAGTAAGCATCATAGGAGGCAATGGCGACGCGTTTTCGCGTCAGCTTTTGCCGGGTGAGTTTTTAGTGCGAGGATAGGCGTCACTCCGGAGCAGGGGAATACTAGTTTCTGGTTCACCACTGCAGAACCACTTCTATAGTAGACTTTCGAGTACCAGCTCGAAATTAAATAATAGGACTCAATGTTCGATTACTCTGAACTTTTATACCGCGGTGGCCCCAGCACTATCCGCAGTGCGTCCTCAACCGACGGTTGTCCACCGTTGTCCCCAGATTATTCCCTAGTTATCCCACGACTATAGGATCCACCCCCACTTATCCCACCGTTAGCTCACCATTGTTATCAATCCCACGGTGGGACCACCATTTCGCAACGGTGGCCCCTCCAAACTCGTCCATCCCCACGGTGGAATCACCGTTTGTCTCCCATTTGTCAACGGTTATCCTACCCATCCCTCATCTTTACTTTTCCCTACATTTGTCCACCAATGACCGACGTTTTGCCCACGTTTAGCCCACTCTCGGGGGGAACATTTTGTGATTGTCGCCAATTTTCTTGAGAGATTGTATTAATCAGTGATTAGATATCGCTGTAAGCACAAGGCGCAGGCAATGACATAACCCGTCCTACAGAACTTCTCAGTGTCGGGAGTAATATTTGAAATTCTACTCTTAGGATACCACTTCAATCACCATGTAAATGTTGTGGATCATGTCAGTTGGGGTCACCGCTTGCGCCTCATAAGAGTGCTGTCAATTTGGTCCTTCTAATCACGGAAACTAGGCAATTTCTCGTCTACAGTAGATTTTCCTCGTGCTAAATTGGAATATAAACCTGGCAAAAGTACGTAGCACTGCGATGAGGCGCCCGTTGGACAACATTTTGTAAGAGTTAAAAGAACAAGATTGGATATGGACATGACATCAACTAATGGGTAGTAGGTTTTCTCTATCCAGTAGAACTCGGAATCCCGGAGGCCCATGCGTACAGTCCCGTCGGTGCCGCCTTTAAAATCTGCGAAATAAACGCGATGTCGCGTTGGAAGCGCCGCATCGCCGTAACTCCGTTCATCGTAATCTGTTTGCAATGAATGTCACATATTCGGAATCACCGCCCTATGCTCTATCATATGGGCTATTTCAAATTCAGAAATTCCGAAATTTTTGCGTCTATGGTGACGTCACAGCAGGCTGGCGCTAATGACACCCGGATGCTCCTCGACTCTCGCCTAATTGTATCCACAGGTACCATCGACTCCTCGCAATCTCAGGAATTCTAGTAGAACTGAATTTTTAACGAAATGATTCCAATACAAGGAAAATGTAGAATTAAGGAGACCTTTTCTACAGATGTAAAAATTCACAAACTTCAGGTATCGAACTTCAAAACTTCGAATCTAGCACCTTTTTGTTGGAATTTAATACGAGATTAGAGGCAGCAAGAACGTCCATAAATAAATTCCTACGATTACTGAACAATCTACACAGTAAATTCAATTACTGTGAAAAACCCACACTTTGTATATTCAACTGAAAAAAATCACAGTTTGGCAACTCAAATTATAAAAATTTAGTTTCAGCAGGTTTTTTATTGATTATGATCCAGGTGATTTTCAAGTGTTGCGCAATTTTTATACGTTTCGTAATTCCACGAAGTCTAACGATTTTCTTCTGAATTTTGGGAGTTGTTCATTTTTTGGAGTTTGATTTCAAAAATTCACCGTTTCAGGGATGTAGCAAAATCAGTTTTTTTTGTGATCTTTTCATGTTTTGCCATTTCAATTAAAATATTCCTGCTTCACAGAGTAAATATTACTTCTATCCTCATTAGGCTCTACGAGATTCTGCCAGAAATGAACAAAGAGGGTTTTGTTTCGAGCATTTTTTTCCAGATCTAAAAAAGCGCCTCTTGCATAGCAGTTAACATGTCTTTATCAGTTTCCACACTTTCTCTTCATTTTCCTTTGAAATCGACTCCAATTATTAGCATCCCCATAATCCTCAGATCGTTGCAGGCGTCATAGCGAGGGCTCGCTATCGCGGCCTCTATGACAGTGCTGCGTATCCTGAAGGCTCGCACTGGATAATCGATTGTAGAGATGATCCCAGCAAATTTTGTGTTCAACCGCACAATCTATACGAAATGGTCTGTGAACAAACCTCTATGAGATGATTTTATGAATTGATCTTCATCAAGAATCAATACTTATAAAATTAATTAATTTTTATAACTGATTTTTTTCATTTTCTTTTGAAATGCTTTGATGGTCGATGAAAAAAGTAAACATATTTAATTTTAGTCTCCGCGTGCGTTTAATTTGCATTTTCCAGAAAAAAAATCTCTGCTTCTTTCATTTTCTTTTTGATGCTCCACCAATTTAAAAAAATGAAATTAAAAAAAAACAAATAAGAATTCAAAAAAGACAACTCCTTATTCGCTGAAAATCAGATAAGCTCACTTTTCTGCCGTTTATTGAAAGTAGTTCAAGAGAAAATGAAAAAAGCAGTTATAAAAATTAATTAATTGTATAAACATTGATTCTTGATGGAAATCGTTTCATAAAATCATCTCATACAGGTTTGTTCACAGACCATTTCATATAGATTGTGCAGTTGAACACAAAATTTGCCGGGATCATCTCTACAATCGATTATCCGGCGTGAGCCTTCAGGATACGCAGCGCTGTTATAGAGGCCGCGATAGCGAGCCCTCGCTATGACGCCTGCAACGATCTGAGGATTATGGGGATAGTTAGTAATTGGAGGTGATTTCGAAGGAAAATTGAGGAAAATGGGGATAGTTAGTAATTGGAGGTGATTTCGAAGGAAAATTGAGGAAAAGTGGGGAAACTGAAAACTAATATATATTCTGTGAAGCAGGAATATTTTAATTGAAATGGTAAAACATGAATAGATCACAAAAAAAAAAACTGAATTTGCTACACCCCGCGAAACAGTGAATTTTTGAAATCAAACTTCAAGAAATGAACAATTCTCAAAATTCAGAAGAAAATCGTTAGAATTCGTGGAATTACAAAACGTATAAAAATTGCGCAACACTTGAAAATCACCTGGATCATAATCAATAAAAATCTGCTGAAACGAAATTTTTATAACTTGAGTTGCCAAACTGTGATTTTTTTCAGTTGAATATACGAAGTGTGGGTTTTTCACAGTAATTGAATTTACTGCGTAGATTGTTTAGTAATCGTAGGAATTTATTTATGGACATTCTTGCTGCCTCTAATCTCGTATTGAATTCCAACAAAATGGTGTTAGATTCCAAATTTTGAAGTTCGATACCTGAAGTTTGTGAAATTTTACATCTGTAGAAAAGGTCTTCTTAATTCTACATTTTCCTTGTATTGGAAACATTTCGTTAAAAATTCAGTTCTACAAGAATTCCTGGGATTGCGAGGAGTCGGTGGTACCTGTGGATACAATTAGGCGAGAGTCGACGAGCATCCGGGTGTCATTAGCGCCAGCCTGCTGTGACGTCACCATAGATGCAAAAATTTCAGAATTTCTGAATTTCAAATGGCCCATGTGATAGAACAGAAGGCGATGATACCGAATATGTGACTTTCACTGCGAACAGATTACGATGGACAGAGTTACGGCGATGCGGCGCTTCCGACGCGACATCGCGTTTATTTCGCAGATTTTAAAGGCGGCACCGACGGGACCGTAGGTATGGAAAACCTGATTTGCACGGGACTCTCGGTTTTCACGGAGCCGCGATCGCGATTCGCCCTTCGATCTGTCCCTAAATTCGCTGAAAATCAGCTCGGAAATTCTTGGTTTCAGCATGGAGATCCCCCGGGAGGCGGCATTGAGGAACCCACGACTGCACCGCCAGCCGCAATTAGCGGTGCGGGTGCCCATAATTGACAGCTCCTGCGCTGCTAATTGCTGCTGTCAGTCTCTGCGCTACGCACACCACGTGTCCCGCCCATCCGTCGCACGCGACGTAGTACCGTCGCGTTTACCGCGGCGCGGCGAAATGATAGAATTGGACCATCGGAAGCTAAAAATGGATGGAAGAGCGCGTATTCATTGAAACTAAGTCTATGAAAGGCAGTTCTGTCTGAAAAATTGAAGTTCAAAATGAATAAACTTTACTATGTATTTTAACGTAGAAAAGCGAGGAATGGGTCGCCTTATGATCAATCTTTGAAAAAAAAAACAAAATAAATAATAAAATAGGATAAACATTGAATAATTAAATAAACAAACTTTTTTGTATTCAAAATAAGCAGAACTACCGTATTAGCTACATATAAAAGCGCGATGTGGGACATATCCGCACTTGACCTCCTGAAATGTGAGAAGTGGTACATTGCACTGAATGTGTGAAGTAAATCCTCAGGTTTCAACACCTTTCAAAGGTCATCGTCAGAGGTATTGGTGGGGTCAAAGAAATTTCACACATTTTGCTGGTTGCTTAGTATAAATAGAGGATTGAGCCAATGAGCAACAATCCACAATGTCTTCTCACGACTTCTTGTTCAACCTCCAACTCCAGCAGTTTGTTCAGCAGCTCTACACCACGAACCTACTGCTCGCGCAGGTAAATTCTGAAATTGATGCGTTAATTTCTGCAACAAATCGGTTTTTTTTAGAATCCGGCGGATTTCTACGGACATCATGATCCACTTCCTGCGCTGCCTTTGCAAGTTGATCAGGTAAACCTTTATTTTACGTCTCCGCAAAATGGATGTTGTCTAAATTTCCCTGATTTGTTGCAGCTTCTGCCAGGGTTGTACTCGGCTCCACACCCACCACCTCGCCAGCTTGATAATCCACCTCCACCATTGGCTCCAATTGTGCAGGATGTTGACGTTCCAGCTCCATCTGTGGCTCAAGCTGTGCAGGACATTGCTCCTGTGCAGCTGTTTCGCGGAGAAAAGGAGGTGAGTCAAAAAGGTACTCACCCGGTTATAATATATGATATTCCAGGAACTCGGCGATGCTACGTATTTCAACATCAGAAGAAGACCAGTCGACAAGACACCCTCATTTATAGGTGCTCTGGATGTAGACACCAGAACGGAAAATTTACTTCAGTGCACGTAAGTTTTTACTTACTGAATTTGAATGTAAATGTCTAAGTAAGTCATTTCCAGGTGACGGATGATGTTTTTCACAGCGATCCATGCCGCCTCCCTCACACTTGTCTACCCCTGGATCGCTATGTGGATAAAGCCGAGCGCGTCACATACAAGGTAAATTTTACTTCTTTTCCCGTATGCCTGCACTATAATACCTCACATTTTAGAGCTGCCACGGGCTGCGTAAGGACAAAACCGCGCACAGGACTACTCCACATCGCCATTACACCGATACATCCAATTCAATTCTGAAGATGGATTGGAGAAGTCAGCTTCGATATTGAATTTCAACTGTCAAATAATTATTGCTGTGAATTTATTTCAGATCGTGAGGAGAGGAGGAAAGTCCTTGGAAAATTCGTCCAGAAAGGTTACGAAAAAAGAAGAAGATCGTTTTCGAAGTATAAAATTTAAGTTTTTCCTACATTTTCATCCAAAAATACAACAATCTCACTTTCAGAGCAGCGTCAGCTCAGAAGAGGAGGGTGGACATGGACTCTATACCCGATGAGCTCAGCCAATTACCAGACGGAGGGTGCTTCCTTCAGCTTCAAACTCCAGAAATGCATATTTACTATTCAGAAGAAGTGGTCACGGTAAGTAAAGAACTATATTGCTTCTTGCCATATGAGATTATAATTGTTACAAATTCTAGATGGCTCGCGATACAGGAATGACAGCCCTGATTGGTGACGGAGTCCATAAACTGAACCCCAAAACTCCAAATAGAATGGACAAAGGACAATTGTACACTATCCACGCCGTTGTCCGTGGTGGCGTTGAGGTAATTCATAATTTTGTATCGCGCAAAACCTTCGTCAAAAATGGATTTATTTAGGTTCCCATCCTCTACGCGATCACACGCCGCAAGGAAATCGCCACGTACAGGACCATATTTGGGCAGCTGAAGGAAGTGATAGGCGAGCATAGACTCAAAATTGTACTAGATTTCGAAAAGGTACTTCAGTTTTAACCTTAAGCAATTAATGTGTACAATCACAGTATTTTAGGCAGCGATACGTGCAGCCAGAGAAGCCTTTCCGGATGCGGTGGTTCAAGGATGTGCTTTCCATTTAGCACAAGCTTGGAACCGAATGGCTAAGGAATTGGGGCTAAGACAATTTATTAGGGGGAAGAAACGGGTTAGGGTAGTAGCTAGGTGGTGGGAAAATCTGAAAGGGATGATATTTCTGCCTAACGATTTGATAGACAGGTTACCTGCTCTCAGGAATCCCCCAGTTAACAGTGATCATGTCGCATTTGAACCGTGTAATAAATTTTTGGATTATTTAGGTAGTACGTGGTTCAATGGACCGTTCAAGGATATGTGGTGTAAGTGGAACGTCGAGGAGATCCGGACAACAAACGCAGCGGAGGCGTACCACAAGTAATTTGATTTCATAAATTTATTTGTTTCTACTTCTTATGCTTTTTTTTTCAGGAAACTCAGAGGAATGTTGTCACGGCGCACCAACCCACCTTTCGACGAACTCTTGGAGTGTCTACATGCCTTGAACACGGAAGCATTAGGGAAGCTCCTATTCCTACAGGAGGTAAAAAAAATTTGTATGGTTGAAGTCCGTTATAATCCCAAGGAAAAAACATTTTTTCAGAATGTCAACTTTTCTAAGCCACTTCGGAGGCGCGATCGAATTCGTCGACAAAAAATTATCGAGGAGATGGCGAACTTCAGGGCTGAGTATGAAAGAAGCACTCAAATATCAACCGAAACGATAAATGAATATTGCCGCACCAACCATGTCACGCTATGTCACCGAAAAGACCGTTTAGGAACTCAATGTAGATATTACTAGATATATAGAGATACAGTGGACGGCAGTGGCGTTGGTCCATCTGCGGCCTCGAGAAGGACGTCGCGCAACCGCGCCGCGCGTGCCGTAACTAATGTTTTCTGCTGCTGTTATGCTATTTCTAGCAGCTTTTCCACCCAATTTCAAGGATTTTTGACCAAATCGGTAAGAAAAAAGCTTAGGAATAGCATTCCGGTGGCAGACGACACCGATCCCAGCGCGCGCGGTGCGGTTGCGCGGCGTCCTTCTCGAGGCCGCAGATGGGCCACCACCATTACCGTCCACTGTATATGAACATATATAAAGCATGTACACACATGATATTTTAATTGTTCCATTTCTTGTATGAAATAAAGTTTAACTCCGCTCATTCTCCTCATATTCATGGCGATTTATCGCTCAATTCTTCTTCACTTTCAAAACAATCGATATGATCGAAAACATCCACCGATGGCTTTCTAATGACCCTGTATTCTCTGAACACGCCTCCAGGCACTACACATGTCTGTGAGGCATTTTCGACACCCACAGAGGCGCTGGATGCTAACGTTGTTCAATATGTGCAGAGAACACACACTTGTAAATTAGGACAAAAAACCTGATGTTAAAAAAATAGAGGACAAACATTCAGCACTTACTTTATGATCGACCTTATTATTTTTTTAATTCACCACTAGATATAATTCCTTCCCTCACTTTTTGCTTAAAATATGTAATAAACAGCATTATTCGAAATGTACAAATATTATTCTGAATTTCTACTTAAACTAGCTTTCATAGACTTAGTTTCAATGAATACGCGCTCTTCCATCCATGTTTAGCTTCCGATGGTCCACCTCCATCATTTCGCCGCGCCGCGATCAGCGCGGCGGTACTTTGTCGTGTGCGGGGAGTGGGCGGGGCACGGGGGTGCCTAGCGCAGAGACTGACAGCAGCAATTAGCAGTGCAGCGCACCGCAAGAGCTGTCAGTATGGGCACCCGCACCGCTAATTGCGGCTGGCGGTGCAGTCGTGGGTTCCTCAATGCATGGACCCAGATCCCCCAGTTCCCCGACAAAAAGTTCCGCCACGGAAAGTCCCCTATCTGCCCGTGGAAGCTTCCGGTTAGCTCATGGTGGGTCCACAAATAACCTACGGTGGCCCCGCCATTTGACCATGGTTGACATGCCGAATATCAACCATGGGATAATGGTGGGTCCACAAAGATACTAAAGTTCGGAGTAGGTTGGAGAAGCCCGCAGTAGATTACACCCAGACTTCGACAAAGACTTGAGGCAGGCGGAGCTTCGCAAGAGATGAGGTGAGCAAAGGGGACTTCGTACCTGGGAATTGGACCTTGGTTGAATAATCATTCACTCCTTGGAAATAAGAGCAGAAAAGGGAGATTGAACCTAACAAGGGAAGTGCAAGAGGCTAACCCCGGGGATCGAAACGAAACACCCATTTTTGATAACAATGTCTAAGGCTATGTTTATCTACTCAGACAATTCCAGGGGCAAAGCTCGATTCGCTCCACTAAACTTTACGGGCGAAAGATTTGACCGAGGGTCCACAGCGGGCCAACTGCGCAGGAAAGTTGGGTGTGTTGAGGGCTAATAGCGGGTGTCGTTCGTTTGCGGGCCTTAAGAGAGCAACAATCGGGTTGATGCGCTACATCCGCTGTTCAGCACGGAACATGCTAAGTCGCTTACATGTGACCGCTCATGCATGGAGGCTGACCGCGCAATTTTCTTGTTGAAGTAACGGCTCGAAAGACACCTCAGATCGGTCAATGATGAAGTTTCGAAATTATGCAATTTCGAAGTTCGTCTTCATTTCCACTTTTTCATTTTTAAATTCCGATATTTGTGTGTTGTGATGTTCGCTCATTTCGTGTAATTGAGAATTTGCATCATTTTCCCCGTCCGGTCGTTGCACAATTTGTTTCATATATGCATTTCCATCTATCCAATTTTATTTTAGGTGTAAAATGCCACAATACATCAGGAAGCATGGTTTACGCGGCTACGGAATTAAGTACCTGAGTACATCGGTGAGAGTTTAACGAGTCAACTTTCTTTGTTTAGTATTGATGGAAGAGAGGATTAGACAGAGAAGCATGATGAGGGAACATCTAGATAGACTGTCTTCACGATCATGCTCGAGAGATCTGAGTGTGGAAGCCGGCAGACAACAGATATGTGAAGGTACCGACCTTTTATAAGAGTTCAACAAGAAGTGTACGAAATTCTTCGAGCGTTAGTTACGCTTAGCATTTTCTATTATTAGAGCAAATCTTACTCGGTAACTGCAGTGATGCTGGTTTGTGGTAAATGAGCAGATGGAAACCTCAATCACATCCGAAATGAGTATGTTCAGTCATAGGAGACCTATTTTTATTTGGGAACGAAAGGCTGGTTTTCCTAAGGTGGGAATAGAAAAATTCTTTATCACGCTTCTTACATTCATCACTTTGGCATCTCTGCGGAAGAGGTTGGCATGATGGAGGAACTGATGACAGTTTTGTACGGATTCCCGCCGCCTATTACAGTGAGTACATTGCAGTGAGTACATTCGGTCCTACGAGTATGAATATTACGACAACATGCAGAACTGACTGCCGAACAATGTACGTATAATCTCCATCTGTAAGCCCTATAGCCCTTCTCTAAAGTACTGCCTTTTAGCGTCACGCTAAACGCGACCGTCGATCACGTCAAGAAGAACACGAATGTGTCGCTTCTGTCGGTGAAGACTACGACGCAAGCTACGACATCGTCTTCGAGGATAACTGACTTCACCACCGGTACCCAGCACTTTCCACACTTTCGATATTGTTGTCTCCTTGACTCATTTTCCTCCCCATGATAGAATTGTTTGGCGGAGTTATGCCCTTTTTCTCTTTATCATTCTGAACAACATTTTTTGGTCATGACAAATGTTTCGCAGACGTTTTGGACTAAAACTTCAGTTAGCAAACGTTTTGGCCATTTCGAGGACAGAGACTCACAAAAAATTTGCTGTGTTATCGCTTAGTTTCTCCAGAAGGAACAAAATTTTGCCTACATCCGCTTGTTTTGTCTTCTACGAAAGAAACGGAAGTCAGTGGAACGTCCGTTTTGACGAGATTTTTTTGCTACTTACTGCTAGCTTTTTTCCTGAATCTAACTGCACACTAGTGCCGACATTATCATCAATACGGAGAAGCGTTTTTGACGATGACGATTTCAAACTCACACATTTTTAAGTAATGTGACTACTTTGCCTCATTTTGCTCTGACATCTGAATGTCTTACCTCATCTCTCGCTACAAAGCAATTTTTGGGTTCTTTAAAATATGAAGTACCTTTTCCAGTCGAGCTTTCCTTCACTACTAGCTTCATTAACTGTTTCCATCTCCAGTCTGGCGCTGCCTGTGGTTCTCATTAGAATATTCACCCCTGGATCATCTACCTTTTTAGCTGCATGTGCAGCCCATCTTCCCTCATATTGTTTAAACAATATCGTGTCTTTCCAACTTGAAGTTCTTGATTAGGTACCAACTTTTTTCTTCCCCAATTATGCACTTATTTTTAGTTAGATGTGTAGTCATGTGGTCATAAGTTTCCAATGAAGTGCTTTTCTACTGTATTGAAGCATCTTTTAATAAATATATTTGGTCGTATAATCGTTTAATTGTTTCAGGTGTCATTCGCCAATGGTGTTAACCAGTTGACTGCACTGAAACAGAACAGTCAACTGATTAATAGCAGTGACGAATGACGCCTGAGAACAGTCTAAAGAAGCAGAATTAGAGGGCCTAAAGAGGGCCAATACCAGGGCGTTCCGGCCCAAACGCGCGAGCGACATGGGCGAGAACGGGGCTTCGCTCGTTTCTTGCGTCGCCCCCCGCTCGTTCGGAACTCTGCTTTCCAGATTCTTGCCCCTGGAATAGTCTGAGTATGTACATCATTTTTGTCCAATGGTCCTGATGCACGCAGGAGAGCGCGCCAAAGACTTTTCGGCGTCATTCATCTCCCACACGCCTAGATCTTTGAAAAGGTCTTCTGGTCTGAAACTTTGCATACGGGGGTTATTTGAGGTGCTGAATACGAATATCGTATCCATTTCGTACCGTAACGCTATTTTTGTAGGGTTACGGCAAGTGCACCACCCCATACTGCCGTGCACTTACCGTAACCCTTCAAAAATAGCCTTACGGTACAAAATGGATATGATATTCAGCACCTCAAATAACCCCCATATGCAAAGTTTCAGTCAAAAATTTTTTTGAAGAGTTTGGATTCATGATGGTTGAATAATACCAATTTTCTAGTGCGCTGTCAATGGAGTCCTGGCTTGGATTAAGGAGCTTTGGCGACGCAATCCAGCAGTGGTTGGCGTGATTAGCTGTCCCATGGATCATCGAACGTTTGCAGACGCATTTTTGAATAACCTGGTTCCGCCTGGTTATGCGACCATGAGTCCTTGCTCCAATTATGGCAGCCGTGATGAGGTGGCCGAGTGAGTAACGAATCGGACGAAGTTCCTGCAGTAGTTCTTGTAATGGCGCACATATCTGATGTGTTTTAGTCATTAGAAATACTCTACACAAGTTTAAAAGCCTCAAATTCAAAAATGCAAAATGGATTCCGCGGACGAGATCCAAGCCCTCGGCCCTCTGGCTGACAATCCGACACGCTACCCACTCGGCCACTCCTCGCATGCATGTGGCAATTGCTCATCATCACATACCCAGCGGAGGAGGGTCGTTCACAATTGTGTCTCCAAACACTCTACAGTCCATGAGGCAGCTAATTACAGTAATCTCAGTATGTTTGAGCCGTCAACGTTGTATAAATCGCCTGTAAAATGGACCCCTATGGCAACGAAGAAGAAAAATCTTGGACGCGCTCTCCTGGGCGCATCCTGACCATTGGGCAAAAATAATATGTCTGCATTATAATCACCTTAGACAAGGCTTCTGAAAATGGGTGGCTCGCTGGGATCCCCGGGGTTAGCCTCTTGCACTTCCCTTGTAAGAATTTTTCTTTCTTTAATTCTATTAATTCTGACTAAAATAAGAGTAAAATTAATATTTGTTTCAAAAGTTACACGTGAAAAGTGCCCAGCAGTACCCACAACATCGTTGGTACTGGACGGATTCTGCTCAACTTTCACAGTACGATCACGAATATTACTGCTACTCTTACTGTCGTAGGAAATTGGAATCAATTGATTTTGGCAAAAGTTTCTGGGATTATTACGCGAAAATTCTGCCAAAAGCACTGCTTCCAGCGCTTACAAAGGGACAGGTCCTGCACGGATATTTCTGAAAACAGGCACATGACTGCATCTGGCAATGTACTAACTCTGAAAGATGATTTGATTCAATTGATATTGGTAGGAGTTACACCTGAAAAAGTACCTTGTGGTACTCACAGCACTGTTGGTACTGAACGGGTCCTGCTCCAACTTTATAGTAAGGTTTCGAGTACAACTTTAGCACCACCTGCTAAGGAAATTGGAATTGTTTGATTCTGAAACAAGTTTGAGCGGTTATCATGCGAAAATTCTGCCTACAGCACTGCTGTCAGCACTCATAAAAGGACAGATTCTGCACGAATCCGGCTGGAAATAGGCGCATAGCTGCATCTGGCAATGGTCTATCCAAATCCAAAAAAGACTTGGATTCAATTGGTTTTGCTAGGAGTTATAGGTGAAAAAGTACCTCGCAGTCCCCACAGCACAGTAGGTACTGAATGGATCTTGTTCAAAATTTATGGTGAGATTACGAGTGCGACTCTACTACCAACTGTTAGAGGAAATTGGAATTATTTGATTTTGAAAGGAGATATAGCTCAGGAATTCTCTGAACTCTAAATTCACCCTAAAGTTCACGGTTCAGCACCGGTCCAGAGAATTTCCGTTAAACAACTTTCTCTGAAATTAAAAATTTCCAATTGTACTGAAGCGATTAGCTAAAGGAGAGGCTGCTCGTTCCAGTGAGTGATAAAATTGCCTCGTTTATTCAGTTACAGCGGAAAAAATAGCTAAACAACGGTCTTCAACACCACTGGGACACAATTTCTTCAAATAACTTCTTCCAAAATCAATTATTTCCAAATTTATCCGCACTGTTGTATTCAGGAAATATTGCTCTATCAAACTAATGGCAGAAGCCTCCAAAATCTCCATCCCTTCTGAAAATTTAGCTGGAAATTCAAAAATTATATAACGGTGCCAACGTGTCAACGTGCTCCACCATCATTGTACTTGTTAACACTTGTTAACTCGTGTGGACATCTCGATGTTTATTGAAAACACGAAACCCATAACTTTCGCACGAACTCGTCCTAACATGTTCACAACGGGGGCTTCGTAGATTCTTGGCTAGGTCAAAAGGGGCTTCGTAATTTTTTCTGCTCGAACTAAGCTTGTGCCGAACTCTGGTGTCGAATGAGGCATTCCGCAGAACTTGTTTTCAAGTGTTTCTAGCCAGGCCCCAGCGCAGGTCTCCCCGGGGGCAAGCTGGGCTTCGTAAGAGGGCCGAAAAGCAAAGAGGGCTCCGTACTGGAAAAAATTGTGGTTTTGTTACTTCTAAGGAAGGCATCACGTTCATCAGGCGAGGTAGGGGCATTAAATAAGTTAAGTGATCTCATCATTGAGCGTGGAGAGGCTGCTCGTGCTTTGAGCGACGCAACTGGGGCGACCGATGCCGAAGAATGGCTTGCAACGAGGCTGTTCGCTCTTTGAGCGGCCAGGCGACTGTCCGGTCCAAGTATTCCGATTGGAGCACATATTCTACATACACCGTAGGATTTAACAATTCCTGCGCAGTCTAAACGCAACCAAATGACATGATGTCTTCATTAACAAAAGAACTAAGGGAGCACTACAGCTGTTTGAAAGGACGATCAAAACTTATGTACCACACGAAAGATATACGCGAAAAACCCTCTTCCGGAAATTTCGTGGAGCTGCTGCAAAGTCCAGACTTTAAGATTGGGCTTGAAAATTGGAGTGTGGGAGAACTATGGGGGCACTACAACTGTATGCTCAGTATTGCCACAACCAATGTACGGCGCAAAGAATACATGTGAGGGAGACCTCAGGTCGCCCCCCAGGTCGCCCAGGGCGACCTAAGTCACTTACTGAGCATACACTTTTTTATTTTACATAATTTTTGGGCTTTTGCAGCATACACTTTTTCTTCAAGGTCCGCTTCGTCGTTCAAGCACCTCATGGATTCGATCCATGAAGTATGGAATTCATAGGAGTTCTCGGAGTGTTGCTAACTTGAGCTAATTTGGCATTCGAAATACATAATGAGCATACACTTTTTTATTTCACATAATTTTCGGGCTTTCTCAGTGAACACTTGTAGTACCCCTTTAGTTCTTTTGTTACTGAAGATATCAAATCATTCCGTTGCGTTTACACTGCGCAGGAATTCTTGGAATCCTACGGAGTCCAAGCCTGTAGAATATGTGCTCCAATCGAACGACGCCGCGAAGTAGATTCAACGCGTTCTCCCTTGTAACAAGAATCACCTGTTCATCCTTACACGTTCCAGTGACCGTTCCATTTCCTTCCATCATCGTTTATAGGGTAATTTACACCAGCTGTGTGCGTCAGACGCACGCACCAACTTGCAAAGGATTGTCCATGAGGATCGTTCGGCATGTACATCCTCAATGAAAAGAATGTACGGCCGCCTCGAGGCCGTAAGGCGGTATTTATGGTTGATGCGCGTCAAATTTGACGCGGCGATGCACAATGCAAAACGAAGAGAAGAAGAGAATGCGCGGCAGGATGCGAATGTTCCTGGCTTTGCCGTCGCGACGTCCGCGCTAACAAACTGCGTTCTAATCTTCACCGCATCGACACATCGCAAAAAGTTCGAGTAATTTCAGGCCGATGCGTCAGATTTGACGCTCATCAACCATAAATAGCGTCTAAACGCGTGCCTCTGAGCCGCGTCAGCGATGCGACTGGCCCTACCCTTCATCATATAGACGCACGCGCGTCAAACGCACGCATCTAGTATAAATTGCTCTTTGGTCTGCATGTTCAAAGGGGGCTTCGTAAAATTTTGGTTTTTCAAAGGGGGCTTCGTTTTGATTTTGGCCCGGGGAAGACCTCGTGCCGGGCCTGTTTCTAGCCCGCAGTGCAGCACAAATTGCCTGAAATCTGTATATATAAAAGTGAAAGTTTGTTTGTGTGTTTGTGTGTGTGTGTTTGTGTGTGTGTTTGTGTGTTCCGAATAGAAATCGCGGAGGATGAACCGATCGGGACCAAATTCTGCAGGTAGACTCTCCACGGCCGGCGGAGGTTATAGGCTACTTTGCACCTGGGATTATCGATTGGCTTATCGATTATATCGATTTTATTGATTTTTCGCTCTTCCGCCCAATGGAGCGGTGAAGACATCTCTCCTGGGGTTCCTCGATATGCTGAGTATGAATATGACAACCACTTTGTATGAATACGTCGATTCAATGTCACCGAAATAGCTTTGCTAACTTTTCGCCCACAAGTCGATGGGAAACGTCACCTGGGCTTCGCTAACATGCTGATCACCAAAATTATGGAGATTTTAATGAATTTGTCGATGATAGCAATTGGCCTCAGCAGTATGATGTAGCCAAGGTAATAAAACACCCGAGCGAAGCCGGGTACGGCAGCTAGTAACATGATATTTTGAGAGGAGCGAGTTCTAACAGCCGCATTGACGTCTTCCCACCACAGCTTAGGTCGATAGGTCGAATTGTCAGTAACTAAGAATGGAAAGTCTTCTGAGCTCGTTCCAAAACTTTTGAGAATTATTTTGTTCCGTACGATAGTGTAACGCAAGCAAAAGATGCTGGACTATAGTGAGCTCTGCAGCTGCCTCGATCACTGTATAATATTCGCTATTGCTGAATTTTTATAGCTAAATTTGAGGAAAACGATAGCGCACATGAACGACAGCTCCAATGACCATTATATGAAGTTTTGTCCGAGGTTGCAGTTGCAGGCTATAAATTGAGTCGTCTCAACGAAGGGGATTCTTCGTAGAAGCTGGGAAGCTACCCTGTCTCTAGCAGCAATAATAGAGGAGAGGAATTACATAACTCATTGATACTGTGATTGGTATTGTTCATTGAAAACAATAGGTTTCTGTACTTACGAAGATGCGCGTGAACTTATTCCCCAACAGAATGGTTGCTCGGAGCCCTCTCAGAACCAGTGTTCAATTTACTTATTAGGTGAATTGAAGTGGGTCTACGCTAAGTGTGATTTGCTGTGGAGTTCGAAAAGTTCAAAAATTTGAGAGCATCTTTTTCCATGCCTCATCCAATCCCGTAGGATCTGAAATTGAACTCATTCCCCAATCCCATACATATAGTTGCCGGTCTCCCCAAATCCAAGACCTCGACATGCCACTTCCCATGCAATCTACCGGCACATCATCTCCACCACCGCTGCCACTCCGATTCAAATATCACCGACCTGTGATAGGACGAAAAAATGGTCGCTTCCTTTTGTATATTGAGTACAGGTGCCATAGTAAGAAGCCGAGGCTCTTCTCATTTACTTTGGATGGGGTCCGACAAACTGTTTCGATTGATTAACGAGTTGGCCAACTGGCCGAACCGCTTCCCCATGACATAGTGTAATTATGATGTTCTCATACGAAATGACTGTAGTCCTGTATAGGCAAACATATACTGTAAGCGCAGAAAATGAGTTCGATCATGCAACCACAAAGATGTAAAGGGGTTGGCGGGATATGGCACCTCACCGGTCATACCTATTGTGCTTAAACTAAGGAGAAATCTTAAGCTTCTGTTCTGAAAACTCTGCCTCATGAACGAGACACGAACGACGTGGAGGTCGATTTCAAAACCTTGGGTCACCTCACCACCCTCCCCCCCCCCTCCCTTCCTCTTCTTGCTGTCATCATTCCGTCCTTTTGCTGGTGTTTTTTTTTCATTCTAGCAGCAAATTAGGGAAGTGGCAGCGAAGAGCAGGTACTTGTAGGCTTCGAACATGGCGTGTAACACTGATCCAGTTGTTTTTTTTTTGCTGCACAATATTGGAGTTGTCATTCATGATGTGTGCGATCATCTGTAGAAATCATTGAGGCGTTGGCTGAGATTACCACAGAGATTTCTTCCTCTTCGATTGGGATTTTTTCGAGAATCAGCTAGCACAATTACAATGTTGACACCCACATTCATTGCTACGGAATAACCGTACTGTTTGTCAAAAATAGATCCTAATAATCTCGTATGGAAAGTGTCATGGACGAGGAACCAGAACGAACTTTCTTCTTGGCCGCTACCAGAAATGCAGCATCCGCCAATCATCTGTTATTCTCCACTGTTTTTGAACCTCTTTACTGAAACGGAAAGAAAAAAAATTGATCAGCCTTCATTTTATCAACTTTATAACAATGACGAAGTTGTGGAAACAAACAGTATTTAATTAATTTACTCATTTGCTGAACTGCAGCAATTTCTGTTAGAAGCCGCTCCTCCCTAGCTGTCATGATATTTCAAGCAACAATTTGTGCTGCACCGAGGCTAAAAACACTCGAAAACAAATTTTATGAAATTACTTATTCAACACTGTCTGTTCTGATAATAAACAGCAAAAATAGAATATGTCGAACTCGATTAAAAATATTTCGCGATGAAAAAATAAGTTCTCTAGTGATATGTATGTTACACTCAACATAGGGGACGGGCAATCGAGGAAGCAAGAATGGGCGGAAGCGGGGGTGTGAAAAAAGTGGGATCTATGCCGATTTTGTGTGCCCAAACGAGCGAATTTTTGTAAATAAACTCAACAGAAACAAAATTCTAAACTAGTTCTAAATTTAAGTAATCAAAAATAGGTGTTTAAGAATAACAGCAAAAACAAGAAGTTGAAAACGAACTAATAAAAAATTTATCCATTCTATAAAGTATCCGGCTGTTGCGGAAATAATTGCCGTTTCGGGGTATGCTCAAATAAACCTTTCTCTCCTGATGAATTTGAGCAGTTTTGGTTCACCTTATTCAGTGCGTTTCATAAGTGTAGACGGTACACAGCCCAGAAAACACTGGTACACAGCTCCACGTAACTTTTTGGAGAAAACCACGAATGTCAATCGAATCAGTCTGCCCAAAAACCCTTCTTCCGTAATTTACTTGAAGTTATGGGAAAAGATGGGTAGAGCCAGCACTTCCCCCTCATAGGGACCGTTTCATAAGTATAGACGCACTTCCCAAAACCAATAATTTCATAACGGAAACTTCCTTGCAACAGCAGATTAGAAGTCGATAAGTCTCCATAATTCCCAAACAACTCAACTCAGAAACATGGGTTGGCATAGATTTACCCATCCCTTCCAGCAAATGGCTATCAAACAGTTCTTAGTACAGACAATAGCATTTTCGATGTTTGCTGTGTCGGAAAATGTTTGGTTCCGGCCATGAATGTCATCTGGTAAGCTTCAGGGATGTTCGATGTTACTAGTGTTAGAGGGCAGGTAGTACCATCAGTTAGGTCTTCTCAAAATACTTATTCGTTGAGCGACTTGTATAGGTCACACCTGTTTTTCAATGGAAAGTAAGGTTTCCCCCTCCGTGTGCCGCAAGAAAATGTAGGAGTTGAACACCAAAGGTGCTCCTGTGGTTTGAGAAAATTGGATATGTAGAAACGAAAATAATATCGAGGATGTCGTTATGGGAGAAACCATCTCCAACTTTGGCAGCGCCTACCTCCAAAGGTGCTCATTTTGAGGGAGTCTGGCTCTTCTTGCATATCATTCCAGCGTGCATTCACTATAATAAACTCCAAATCAAGCTTTTCTCACCCTGTAGAAGCAAGCAAACATGATACGGGCTTTCGAAAGATCCAAAACAGCCGAACTGTTTTTTTTTGACGTGGCAATGACCACGTTCCTCCCGGTAAAACGAAGGCGCGAGGCTTTTTGAAGCCAGATAACCCAGGTATGAGAAGGAGACAATAATGTGCAAGGCTGATGCTGTATCTAAATGCATTTTCAACCTTTGCAGTGCGAGAGGGAGCCGACGCAACGGCTCAAACAAAGCTGATGTACATTATGGACATCGAACCTGGGCAGGGTATGAGACGCCGTCTTCGATACGGTATCTTCTTTTGCATACTAAAATTCTTCCTTCGATTGTAGGACTCGATGTGTTGTACATATTTTCAGATAGACCCTGGAGAACCTCTTGTCTACCGGGGGATCCTGCGATTTTACCAGCCTACAGCATGTGAATATTTTAACTGCCCTAGCCTCGCTCCCCAACGTTGTGGCTCGGGTTGAACTGCAGATATACGTTGTAGACGCTTATTAGTTCTCATCAAAATACTGAGCCCACTTTTTCCTTTGAAGATAAGATTTATTTGTATTTTCTCATAGATTGCGTCTATACTTATGAAACTGCCCATTTAATGGTGATGTGCCAAATCTACACGGTATTTTCCACAATCACAAATGAAAATGCAGTCTTTGGTTTTCTGGCATGGACCGGTGCTGAAGCCTAAATTTTAGGGTAAATTTAGGGTTCAGAGAATTCCTGAGCAATATCTTCTTTCAAAATCAAGCAATTCAATTTCCTCTTATAGTTGGCAGTAGAGTCGCACTCGTAATCTCACCATAAAGTTTGAACAAGATCCACTCAGTACCGGTGGTGCTGTGGGTACTGCGAGGTACTTTTTTACCTATAACTCCTACCAAAATCAATTGAATCCAGTTCTTCTGTTTGGATTTGGATAGAGCATTGCCAGATGCAGATATGCGCCTATTTCCAGCCGGATCCGTGCAGAACTTGTCCTTTTATGAGTGCTGACAGCAGCGCTGTAGACAGAATTTTCACATGATAACCGGTCAAACTCATTTCAAAATCAGACAATTCCAATTTCCTCTAACAGTTGGCGCTAGAGTCTTACTCGTAATCGTACTACAAAGTTCGAGCATGATCTGCTCAGTGCCAACAGTGCTGTAGGTACTGCTGGGCACCTTTTCATGTGTAATTTTTAAAACAAATATTAATTTTACTCTTATTTTAGTTGGAATTAATAGAATTAAAGAAAGAAAAATTCTTAGGTTCAATCTTCCTTTTCTGCTCTTATTTCCAAGGAGTGGATGATTATTCAACCAAGGTCCAAGTCCCAGGTACGAAGCACCTTTTGCTCCCCTCATCGCTTACGAAGCCCGCTTGTCTTGAGTCTGGTCTTTGCCGAATTCTGTTCGACACTGTCTGTTCTGTGGAAATTGAAGTTAATGAAAAATTATTCCAAGAATTTTTCAAAATACGTATTTTAAAAAATAACAGTAAAAAATAAGGAGATGAAAACACGCAAAATTTTTCATCTACTTTGCACAGTAGTTTGAAAGATGATATGTAAAGAGCAGCAAGAATTCCTTCAACTCTTTCAATAATTTTTGAAAAACTCTCCATTCAATTTTACTGGGGCAGGGAATGGGTTGGGGAGAGCCGAACACCCTCTATGGTGAGCTCCAGTCAACTGTTGCATCCACAAAACATGGAACCACGTTCGGAACCTCATTGCGCTAGTCTAACATGGCCCAGTAACACACACACACACACACACACACACACACACACACACACACACACACACACACACACACACACACACACACACACACACACACACACACACACACACACACACACACACACACACACACACACACACACACACACACACACACACACACACACACACACACACACACACACACACACACACACACACACACACACACACACACACACACACACACACACACACACACACACACACACACACACACACACACACACACACACACACACACACACACACACACACACACACACACACACACACACACACACACACACACACACACACACACACACACACACACACACACACACACACACACACACACACACACACACACACACACACACACACACACACACACACACACACACACACACACACACACACACACACACACACACACACACACACACACACACACACACACACACACACACACACACACACACACACACACACACACACACACACACACACACACACACACACACACACACACACACACACACACACACACACACACACACACACACACACACACACACACACACACACACACACACACACACACACACACACACACACACACACACACACACACACACACACACACACACACACACACACACACACACACACACACACACACACACACACACACACACACACACACACACACACACACACACACACACACACACACACACACACACACACACACACACACACACACACACACACACACACACACACACACACACACACACACACACACACACACACACACACACACACACACACACACACACACACACACACACACACACACACACACACACACACACACACACACACACACACACACACACACACACACACACACCTAGGGCATCAGCTCTCTCCACTCAATGTGCCTGCATTTCTGATGCAGTGATTGTTTCACCACATGTCATCTCCCACTATCTATACATCTCTTCATTGAAACGGGAAAATCTAGGTCAGCCCCATTCCGCTGTGAATCAAATTAGATGAAAATGCAGTAATGAGGAAACTTGCACACTGGAACGTCTTCCAGTTGTTATCAGATTTGCATCTAAGTATGTAATATATTCAGAACCGTATCATCTCCCCTCAGGGTCAAGCGTGGTAAAAACCAAGTGCTGTTAATACATACATTGTACTGGGGAATAAGGTCGTGCGGTTCTCCAATATTTTTCCATAGTGGCTTGTACTTCAACTGACTAGATGTTAGAAAATATTTTGTAGCTCTTGTTTTGCTCTTTACCAGTGCTAGTCTTTGATGTTAACATTGGTTTCCAAAATGTAGCTTGATGTTAATACTGGCTTGTAATAAAAAATCCGTTAATATCTAAGCTTGAATCTTGAAATCTTGGTCATGAAAATTATCATGGGTCCCGCCAATTACATGAACTTCTTTTAGAGTTCATGGAACTTGCCTGACTAAGGAACATTTCGTGCACAGGTATTGATTCATTGCTGTGTTCAAGACTTTATTCGTGTTCAACAAGCTAGACGTCCCAATGTACATCGTTCCACCATTACGTTTCGGAGCAAAACTCGCGGAAAATCAATAAAATCAATAAGCCGGCAACGGTCATGTAAATAGTTGTTGGATTCGTATTCATCATAGTGGATTGCCCTCATACGCACACTTCGATCTGGACTGGGGCTAAACCGAGAAGAATAAATAAAAAGATAAGAAGAGAATAAGAATTAAAAAGAAAAGATAAAGTTGACCAGTAAATCGATGTCGGAATCGATGTCTGGCTAGAAGAATAGTGTCGCATGTTCCTGAACTCCTTTGTTGGCCAGCCCTTTTGTACATACTCAGAAACTTCGGGGCATATGTGCCGCCCCAATATTGGTACATGCGCCGACCTGAACGGGCACATGTGCCAATGGTGGGGCGGCACATGCGCCGTTATGGGCGCCAATGGAGAAACCTGCGACGGCGACCGTTAAAATCCCGGACCGGCACCACTTTGTGTTGTGAATGGGGCGCAGGATCATCCATGTGGGCACTTTTCCTGCGCCGTTACCGGGAATTTCTCGGTCATGCCTACTCAATGTGGGGCCGAACCGGTGCCACCAATGCGCGTAGGTGCCGACCCGGGACGGCACCTACGCCAAGTACAGTATGCTCTGCGTACTGGGGCACAATTGGCGCTATTCCTAGAAAGTTCCCGTGATTTGCGTTCATGTGGGGCGGCACCGGTGCCCCGAAGTTTCTGAGTAGGTGTCTTCTTAGCATTTGTATTTGGCGCCAAGCGCGTTGCCCAGCGTTCGAAAAAAAATGTTACGGTCAATTCCGATTTGGAAAATTGACGATTCACGAGAGCTAATTTTTTTTGTCACGCACATCCCTTAATCAAATTGCAAACAGGGAGGAGCATTGCACTAGCATCGTGGGATGATTACTTCGTGTCTCATACTTTCTCAAAGTGGAAATGTGTTTACCTAAATGGCTTCTATAGTGTAAACAACAGAGAATGTTCCAACAGTTCTAATTAAGAAAGGCAGGAAAAAACGCCTGGTGATGCACCAACATGATGAGTAGTGCACTGGCAAGATTGTGAATTTCAGATTAGATTCGAACACTCCTCCGTTGTTTTCGATACGGGCTTAGGAAGTACATCAAGGTGTTGATGCTAGAATGCGATCCCGAGCACGTATTCAATTCGAGCACTGGCACTGGCACTCGCTTTTCCATTGTTATGTCATATGCTACGACCTCTTCTCAGTGTGGTGATTGACAAGGATTATTGAAGTTCACGCAGAAGCTTCCTACTTTGAAGCTGCAACAATAGCTACGCTGAGATGAAATTAACCAACATAATAATCCATAATGAAAGCTCGCACTGTCTTTTGTTGGTCTGAGCTAAAATCTGCGAGAGAAAGCCGATTACAATCAGCAACAAGTAACAACAATCGATACATTGAAATGCTACACAATATTTAATGAAATCTGTCTATGTAAAACTCAAGCAAATTAAACATGTGAGGGCGATACGAATAAATCCAGTGATAGGTAGTGTTCGTTAGTTATCCTTTACATTTGTTGAAGCACCCAGTGGCTGGCTTAGTTCTCGGTGAAAGGATCACTCCAGCAGCGCGCACGTCCACGTCCTCCATTGCCATCATTTCTCTGTACACAAATGAAGAAATGTAATATCTATGCACATAAAATTGGAAGCATGTACCATATATGTTTGTGATTTAAATTGGAACCTATCATATGAACGTCAACAACACACTTTTGCAAACGCATACAAACGCATACAGAGCACTATACATAGTGACTTGGGACAGGTACATATACTCGCCCATTAAAAGCGTTATGAAATTAGTATTGAAAGATCTACTTATAGTAATAATTAGCACAAAAACATGGCTTACTTTTGAGCATAGAATTTCAGATTCCTCATTTGGTAGCAGCACAAACTTAAAGGCAGTATCTCGCCTCATTTTCGATCCTGGGATATCAACAAAACTTGGACCTACTCGATGCGCCGAGTTCAACAATGTATATGATTTCTAACAGAAGGAAACTGCATGACTTCTTCGTGCTCTTTTGATCTCATTGATTGCATAGGTGTTCTCATTGCCGAAAACTGCGCCGCAGTCTCGGCCTGCCCTTGGAAAGGCGACAGGTGCCTCGTACACCGGCCGGGAATTTAAGCGAATTCTCGGCCGGTGTAGCTGAGGTGAGACACTGCCTTTGAGAAAGAGGAGAGGAGAAGAGAGACGTTGACTTCATGGGTTGGTCCTGTTTGTGATGAGTGAGGGAGAAAGTTTCATAAAATTTATCTACGACTGATTTGCTTTAAAAGTAGGGAAGAGGCCAATGCCGTAAAAGAGCCGAATTTAGCGCAACAGCATTTTGCTTGGTTTATGAACATTACCGACAAACCCGAAAATTCTAGCAAGCAGTTGTTGCAACTGCGTTTCAAATACACTCGATAGGAGGACGATGCATACCAGATTCGGACCCACGGTCGCAACAAAAGTGGTTCCAAACAACAGTGGAAAACCACAATATGATCCCCGCAGCACGAGAAAGGACAGAACAGTTCGAGGAATGACTCACCTTGTCAGCGCCAACATAGATACGTCTACATTGCTTCCATCTAGTGCACTTGTTTCCATGAACAAAACACCCATTTTCTAAACAAATCCATTAACATTTCTCTATCACTGCACATGTGTTTCGTGTGAAGCACTGACTGCATAGCAGAATTGTTGAAATTTCGAAGATATTTACACTTCGTGCGCCGCATACAATGACCGAACGACTTTAGTGCGCATGATTGTAGTGAGAGCACTACTTCCTCTTATTACCTCAGTTCGTGCTAATCAACATATCTGTTGTGCAGTTTGATGGCGCGATATCTTACAAAGAAATTGGGCGGTTGCTAGCTGAACATTATAGTTGGGAATATTCGACGATTTTTCAAATATTCAAACTTCTGAATGATTCAAATATTGTCATATTTTGGTTATTCGAAATATAAATAGTTCGAATATCGCACTTTTTCCAATGAGCGAATGAACGAATTGTTCGAATAATAATCATTTCGGATTAACCGAATGAATAAATATATTCGACTCGAATATTCCGTCCTGAACCTGCATGTCTGAATGTTTCCATTTGTCGTTCACAATCCATCACCATTGCGACTAACAATCATTTACGAGAATTTGGCATCTTCACGCTTCACTTATGTGCTTGCCCGTGCATAAAATTTTCAGAAGATTTTAATTATATCAGTATAGATGTAAATACAAGATCATAGATTTAGAGTTACGATGTGTAGCTTATGATGGAGTAAGTGTCCCCATCCCCCTACCACTGGACGCAGAAGGGATCTTAGCCTCTAGAAGGATAGTCCAATTTTCCAAAAATACTGCATGAAGTATACAGTTAGAAATTTTACATCTTTGCATTGTTTTCAATTGTTCATTTTTATCAGTATCTTTGAACATTTGTTTTTACTCATATAATTTTAAAATTGATAATTCATTATTTCTATATTTCCATTCGGTTCCCCCATTCCCCCACGCCTCTCCACACTCTCCCCCTCTCTGGGTGACCATTCCTACGTCCGTCACTCTCCCCAATCGATGTTCTTTCCGGCAGGGATCTCTAAATCCTGTCGCAATCAGGTTCTGTAACTTGCGCCCGCAAAGGTCAGCCCTGGGACATATCAAATTATAACAAGCGAGCTGTTGGAGGGATGGGTCCACAACAAGCCTTCAAGGCATTTCACGTAAAGCTTTGCGCACGCGACACGCTACTCTCCCTTGATATCAGCATAGTTACCACTTAAGGAAAAAAGTGTTTCTAATCCGCCGTTTTGGAAGATCCAGATGAATTGTTCGAATGCCCTGGTAAACATATCACATTATAGCCTTTTCAATCGAATAAACGAAGAGTTCGAATAACCTATGGTATGAATAACCCGAATGAATAAATAGTTTGAATAACCGGTATTTCTGGATTGGCGAATGACTGAATTGTTCGAATTTGTCCTTTTCCCAAGAAACCTAATGAATGAGTTATTAGAATATTCGAATATTCGAACATTTCTTCGAATATATTCGATTCGGTCGCAGGTATACTGAACATGTACAAATTAATGACCCTTCTCTGAACAACTCCTAGCGCAAAGAATCAATAAAGATTAAGACACGATAGGGTACGATACCTGAAATGTGAAGGCTCATCTCTGTCTTTTGCACGTACACAAGCTTATCACCACCGTTGCTGAGTACAATGCTTACCTCACCGCCTTTGCCATAGGCAACAATTAGAGCGATAGGATTGCTTTGAATAAAACAACTATGAAATGAATAAATTTCAGGTTCACCTATTTTACCAGTTGGTAAGGATGAATTTAGAAGACACATAATCTCTAGTTTGCTGCAGAATGATTGGGGACATACAGCAAAATGTAACAAAACGTACAAGAAACAAAGGAAAAAATAGTAATTGTTGGGCTGCTGTACGCAAGAAGAATCCAAATCGATGGTGTGCTTGGGATTTTGATTTAGTCTGGGATGTTGCTGTAGGAAAATCGTGCTCTAGATTGGACAATACAGCTCGTACTACTCGGCGTGTCGCTAATCTAGCTGATTCTCGGTGGTTCTTCGGTAATAATGAATAGTGGACGCGAAGCTTTCGTGCCATCCTTGGAATCACGAAACCATCAGAACATTTTAGACCGAGGTTTCCTTGGATGCACTTTCATCACGGTCGCTAAATATGCACCGTCGTTGCAGAGCTGCTAGCACTTTCATCCAAGTCTCCCTCTCACGGGGGGCGGCAATGAGGTACCCACGCCTGTACCACCAGCCGCAATTAGTGGGTGCGGCGCCCACTAGGTGCCAGTTCATGAGCTGCGCTGTCGCTGGCAGCCCCTGCCGGAGCCTTGCGCTGCGTGCGTTTTCGACTCCGCCCACCCCCCGCAGGTTTCGTGCGCGGCGATCGGAACGCCGCAACGCGGCAAAAGCTGAAAATGGGCAAATGGGAGCGAAAATCATCGGAAAAAAGGGGTACGATAGAGACAGCCAAGAAAGAATAGGATAGAAGAGCAGATTTTCAAGATTTTCATGTTTTTTGCAGCGATTTACTCAGGAAACTGCAAGTTTCCAACAGAGCTACGTCGCCGAGAAAACGGTTTAAATATTCTTCTGCAAATATCTCCATATTATTAGATATATAGACAAACACATGGAAGCTTGTTCGCACTCTTCAACAATCACACTTCGGCGACAACAATCAGACTTCGGCAGGAACTTGTCAAGGCGCGGGACTTCGTAAAAAATCAGGTGACCAAAGGGGACCTATAGCTGGAACTTGGACTTAGATTGGATATTGGTCCGTTACTTTGAAAAGAGTTGACTGAAATAAGAGAAGAATTAAAATTTACTTCGAAAATACCTAGCAGTGCCCACAGCGTCGTTGGTACTGAACGAATTCTGCTCAAACTACGTAGTAAGATTACGGATATTCCTCCAACTGTCATACGAGGACGCAATGTATTGATTTTGAGAGGAGGTATTGCTCCTGAATCATCTGAACCCTAAATTTACCTTAACTTTACTTTACTTTAAGGTGCAATACCAGTCCAGAGACCTTTCACCTAACAGGTTTACTTAAAATCAATTACATTGAATAAAAAATTGCTGCGTTCATTTGGTTACAGTAATAAAAAAACTAGTTACAAGCGGTCTTCAGGCCCAATTCGACACAACTTCTTTGAATATCTTTTCACAAAATCAGTCTCACCTATAAGTTCGAAAAATTATAACATGGTGTGTTACAATTATGAAAACATGCTAACGTGTACCACGGTCACTGCACTTGCTTACACTTGTTAACCTCTGTGGACATCCCGATGTGTAAATATTGAAATTATTTTTTTCATTTCTTGGCACTGGCTTCATAGTCATAAAAAAAATCAATATGGTGGTAAACCACCTTCGATGGCGTTCGAATGACATTGTATCCCGTATCCACGCTTCCAGGCATTGGGCATGTCTGCAAGGCATTTCTAACACCTCCGCACGCACTTGGTGCGAATATCAATCGAATAGCTGGCTAAAGAACGCTCATAAGCATAATTACCGGCCGATACGTCTGCTGTCTCACAACATGATGATATTCAAACACGTTATCGACCGCTGAATCCGCAACATCATCCGAGTCTCCACAAAACAGTGGTAATGGTTTCGTAGCCAACTACGGATTTACATATGCAATCCATGCACCTCGCCTACTGATCGAGAAGCATCGCGAGAAGCAGAGGCCTCTGCAGCTAGCTTTCCTCGATCTGGAGGAGATCTTCGACCGCGTTCCACATAAAGTCATCTTACACGCTCTGTGTTGACACGGTTTTCCTGAAGAACATCGAGTAGGTCAGCAATCTCTATGCCAGCCTAAGAAGTCAAGTGCAGCCGGCCGCCGGCACGTCGGCGAAATTTCCTACCTCCATGGGCGTAAACCCAGTTTTAACCCTCTCACCGCTTCTCTTCTTTGGATGCTGTTACGAGAGATCCCAAAGGCCGATGCCTTGGACCATGCTTTATGGAGATGACGCATGCTTGCGTCAGTACAAAAGGAGGAGCTTGAGAGGAAAACGCAGGCCTGAGGCGAGCGTTTAGCCCGGTTCGATTTTCGGCTCAGCGTCAAGAAAAAAGAGTAAATATGATTGCGATGTGAACGAGCTTGTCACTATTCAGGTTGATGGCAATGATCTCCCGAATATCGGCCACTTCAAGTAGCTCTGCCCGATACTCTCAGCCGATGGCTACCTACCCCAGGACGTTGTGAGCACTGCATGGTTGATGTGGCACTCGATAACAGGAAGTGCCGTGCGACAGGAAGATCCTTTACCAGTTTATGTCAGGGGCGTATTGAGGAGTCGTCCGATTCGTGGCATTGTATGGTGCAGAGTGATGATCAACCACCACGGAATGTAGACGAAATGTTACCATGGATGGCTGGTATCACGCGCGCGCAGCACATTCGCAATGAAAAGATTTGAAAGCGATTCATAATCGCCCCGATTGCCGACAAGCTCCGCGAAATCCACTCGGGATGGTACCGCCACATTCTGCGCGCCAAAGAAGCAGCAGCGGCAAGGTAGGCTTGGATCTTAAAGTGCCAAGAGAACGGCCAAATGGGCGCCCGAAGCAATGGTGGATAGACACACGTACGCCGATGTGAAGCACGTGGGTGTCCACCTATAATAGTCGCACTATGGGGTCAAAAGATGCGAAATGGGCTCAAAAAATCAGGAAGGCGGACCCCATCAACGAAAGGAGCAAACGCTAAATAAAAAGAAAAAGAAGATTGGGGTATGAAACTCGGCATTTTGGCTTGAAAGACTATGTGCGCGACGACCGCATTCGAAGCTTCGAGAAAAGGGAAAAAGGAACAGAACAAGTCAGTGCTTTGATATCAAAAGATATGATAGTCAAACGTTTTGATATCTCTGTGTACAAAGTCATTCATGCTTGCGGCGCGTCAAAGTTTACGCGCCTAGACAAAACTCCACGAAGTTTTCGCGCCGACCTGAAGCGGCGAAAATGGAAACGCGGTTTGTTCGCGCGGCAGTCGCAACGGCGAAACTAGGAACATTGCTGACCTGCCAGGATTTGTCTTCTACCTCCCTCCTTTGCACTGTGTATCGGCGCGTAAACTTTGACGCGCCGCAAGCATGAATAACTTTTACACGTCAGAAGTGAATCCGCTGCGGATTGAAAGACGCCACACTCACTGATTATCGCCTATTTAAGCCAAATGAAGCGGCTGTCACTCGTTTCAGGAACCATAAAGGTGTTCCACCCTTTTCAGGCTAATCCGCTGCGGGTTGAAAGACACCACACTTACTGATTATAGCTTATTTAAGCCAAATGAAGCGGCTGTCACTCGTTTCAGGAACCATAAAGGTCTTCCATCCTTTTCTCGCTACAGTGGCAGCAATTTGGTCGCAAAATGATAGAATGATCAAAAGTTGTTGTTGGAATAGAATAACAATAACATCATGGTGAAACGGCAACGAGCAGCCAGTAGGCAACGATATCTGTATATATAAAGAAGAATGTCTGTGCGTGTGTATGTATGTTCCTTATAGAAATTGCGGAGGTTCAACCGATCGAGACCAAACTTTGCACACATACCCATAAAGGGCCGGCGGAGGTTTTCGGCTATATTCTGCCAGAAAATATCGATTGACTTATCGATTGCATCGATTTTATTGATCTTTCGCTATTTTTGCCCAGGGGCTGTCGAAACATGCCTATTGAGGTTCCCCAATACGCTGAGTATGAGTATGACAACCGTTTTGCGCCAAAATATCGATTTATCGATTTTATCGACTTTTTGTTATTCTCGCCCATTGGGCGGTAGAGACACATCTACTGAGGCTCCTCAATACGCTGAACACGAACATGATAACCATTTTGCACGAGGGTATCGATTAATTGATTTAATCGATTGTTTCCATTTTCAGTCGGAGGTGGGGCAGGGACATGTCTGCTGTAGTTTTCCACTACGCTGAACATGAATATGATAACCGTTTTGCAAAAAAAAAAAAAACATCAATTCATCGTTCACATTGCTTTTGGCTATTTTCGCCCACGGGTCGGTGGAGACGTGCCTACTGGGATTTTTCCATGCGGTGAACACGAATGGGACAACTATTCTGCACGAATATATCGATTCAGTAATTTCATGTGATATTTTCCCGCTGCTGAAAAGGGACCAGTAATAGTGTGCTTACTGAATCAATCGAACACGCTAAATACCTAATATGGCAACTTTTTTCCATGAATTTGTCATCGAACCAACTTTGCTGACTTTTCGGTTACGGATCAGTGCAGAGTGGTTACAGTGTCTTCGATCCGCTGAACCGTCCCACCGCACAGCCTCAGATCACACCTGGCGGCCTCCTAGCGATTGATACTCAGCCGGTTGGCTGCGGGAACGCTGCCAGCAGGACGCCACGTGTGATCTCAGGCGCTGCGGCGGGAGGCCACGGCATCGAAGGTACTGTTCTTTAGCTTTGGTTATGTACTCACAACCAAAATTATGGGCATTTGCAATGAATTTGACGGCAGTAGCAATAGCCCTCATTAGTGTAAGAAAGCCGAGGCAGTAAAACATCCGAGCGAAGCCGGGTATGCCGTCTAGTTGAGAAATTAAACTATTACTTTTCTCTTAATTAGTTGAACTAATCCACGAGTTGAATCAATTCACACTAAGGCTATCAACGTAGTTGAATGAATTCATACTAAGGCTATGAACATACGGCAGCAAGCGCAGCACCATCTTGGCTTGAAACCACTTCACCCATTTCCTGCCGCAGGTCGCATTTGTTGCCAACCAAGATGACAGGAATTTGCCTTTCAACTGAATCCTACAAGTGAGCTGATGAACATAGAAAAGCTATCACATAAGCAAGCTCCAACCTTTATTGTGTCGATCCAATCCCGCACTTTTATGAAGGAATGTTCAGAAGAAACGTCGTAGACCAAAATGGCACCATCTGCACGTCGGAAGTATGATTTGCATAACGAACGAAACCTTTCAATATAAAAAGGTTAGTCCTTAGAATGTATCTTCAAGGTTGTATCCAGATAGATCTCCCAGGAACCACTCCGTTTACCTTTCTTGGCCAGCCGTATCCCACAACTGGAGTGCCACGTTTCTACCATCTACGCATACAGTTTTTACATGGAAGTCAACTCCTGAAAAAGTTGACTTGAGTCTTGTGAGAGAGTAGTCATCTTCCGAAAAGGCCTCACCGAGCGTACTCGGCAAGTTGGCGCAGTGCTTTCCACTGACGAGCCTCATAACCAGGCTGCTTTTTCCAACTGCAGCCTCTCCACACATCACCACACGGAACGTTCGTTCTGCAGGCCCCGTGGCTGGGTACAGCCCCTAAAAACTGTTCTGTCGACTAACTGACAGGTTTTCCACAATCGCTTTGCAGCATCAGCAGCGTTGGTTAGGAGTAGAAGCATGTAAGCATCAGTTTCGAGTTTATTCCTAGGAACATAGTGTCACTATATAGTAAAACTCATCTGTTTGTGTGTTTGTCT
This sequence comes from Ancylostoma caninum, assembly GCA_037903475.1. NCBI lineage: Eukaryota > Metazoa > Nematoda > Chromadorea > Rhabditida > Ancylostomatidae > Ancylostoma > Ancylostoma caninum. The sequence continues at coordinate 62,345 of JBAJFG010000143.1, read as the reverse complement.
GTAATCGCTTATATCTCACGATCCAGAGGACAAACACACAAGAATTCTACACCGTTCTACTCAGAATTGTGCCCTCCTGTGCAACGTCAGGGTCTTTTGTCGTTTCCGAGAAAAACGATTTTATCGATTTTTGGTCCCCTATCCCCATCACTATATAGTAAAACTCATCTGTTTGTGTGTTTGTCTGTAATCGCTTATATCTCACGATCCAGAGGACAAACACACAAGAATTCTACACCGTTCTACTCAGAATTGTGCCCTCCTGTGCAACGTCAGGGTCTTTTGTCGTTTCCGAGAAAAACGATTTTATCGATTTTTGGTCCCCTATCCCCATCACTATATAGTAAAACTCATCTGTTTGTGTGTTTGTCTGTAATCGCTTATATCTCACGATCCAGAGGACAAACACACAAGAAACGTACACCGTTCTACTCAGAATTGTGCCCTCCTGTGCAACGTCAGGGTCTTTTGTCGTTTCCGAGAAAAACGATTTTATCGATTTTTGGTCCCCTATCCCCATCACTATATAGTAAAACTCATCTGTTTGTGTGTTTGTCTGTAATCGCTTATATCTCACGATCCAGAGGACAAACACACAAGAAACTACACCGTTCTACTCAGAATTGTGCCCTCCTGTGCAACGTCAGGGTCTTTTGCCGTTTCCGAGAAAAACGATTTTATCGATTTTTGGTCCCCTATCCCCATCACTATATAGTAAAACTCATCTGTTTGTGTGTTTGTCTGTAATCGCTTATATCTCACGATCCAGAGGACAAACACACATGAAACCTATACCGTTCGACTCAGAATTGTGCCCTCCTGTGCAACGTCAGGGTCTTTTGCCGTTTCCGAGAAAAACGATTTTATCGATTTTTGGCCCCCTATCCCCATCACTATATAGTAAAACTCATCTGTTTGTGTGTTTGTCTGTAATCGCTTATATCTCACGATCCAGAGGACAAACACACATGAAACCTATACCGTTCGACTCAGAATTGTGCCCTCCTGTGCAACGTCAGGGTCTTTTGCCGTTTCCGAGAAAAACGATTTTATCGATTTTTGGCCCCCTATCCCCATCACTATATAGTAAAACTCATCTGTTTGTGTGTTTGTCTGTAATCGCTTATATCTCACGATCCAGAGGACAAACACACATGAAACCTATACCGTTCGACTCAGAATTGTGCCCTCCTGTGCAACGTCAGGGTCTTTTGCCGTTTCCGAGAAAAACGATTTTATCGATTTTTGGCCCCCTATCCCCATCACTATATAGTAAAACTCATCTGTTTGTGTGTTTGTCTGTAATCGCTTATATCTCACGATCCAGAGGACAAACACACAAGAAACCTACACCGTTCTACTCAGAATTGTGCACTCCTGTGCAACGTCAGGGTCTTTTGCCGTTTCCGAGAAAAACGATTTTATCGATTTTTGGTCCCCTATCCCCATCACAAATCATTGTCATTCATGCGAAGCGCAGCTTCGTGGCGCTTCTCTTAAATGACAATGATTTTTGCAGGGCACAATTCTGAGTCGAACCGTATAGGTTTCATGTGCGAATCTTTTCGTCTACAACGAGAAAAACAAGGAAGAGTTGTGCTCAGTGACTGAATCCTTGGGGATCTCTCCGTGTGCAATCAAGAGTTTTGGAAGGGGTTGGGTGGGGAATTTGTTTTCCTATGCAAGACTAGGCGATTACCAAAGCAAAACAGTTTTAGTACACCTATATATACCAACTTGCTATAGCAACATGATTTAGAGTGCACAAGCATACCGCTTAACTTCTTTGTGTGAGTGGACGCATGGACGAATAATCACGGCACTACTCAACTTTAGTGGCCCCAAAATCTTCAAAGATTTTTTTGGCTGGGACTTTCCATAGAGGGGGAGAGAGTTGTCTGAGGTGCTGAGCGCGAATATCGTATCCATTTTGCACCATAACCCCATTTTTGCATGGGTTACGGTAGGTGTACGGTAGGAAATTGAGAGAAAATGCCGGTATCGGGTAGAAAACGGAGGTGGCTTGCAAAATTAATGGTGGTTTTCGTCGTCGGCGTCAAAAAACCCCACTACGCAAAATTTGAGAGGGTTCCATATCATACTGAAGTACCATATCTACAGTACACCTACCGTAACCATTAAAAAATGGGGTTATCGTGCAAAATTTATATGATGTTCGTGTTCAGCACCTCGAATAACCCCCCTACGTGAAGTTTCAGCCAAAATTTTTTAAAAAGATTTTGAGGCTATGTAAAGTTGAATAGCGCAAATACTCACTCCTTTCCGAGTGCGCTACGTTTCGATCGATTCTGAGTGGATCATCTGGACACATTTAACGAAAGAATGATGCAAACATCAATTATATACAACAAGTGCTCCGACTCGCTTACGGCGAGCTTCGCAGCTGTATGCTTCATCCGTTTTGACGGATGGAAAGTAAAGGTAGCTGAGTACCAAGGTCCCGCGAAGCGGGCAAGTGCGAGACTCGCCGGAGGCGAGTCGGAGCACTTGTTAATAGAGTAATGCACGGATACAATTTGTAACCCGACGATTGGTTCCGCACATCGCTCGCAAAATTTCGGTTGTTGAAGTAGGCGTGCGCAGCAGCTCTGCTCATACTGTGGTCTGTTTCGCTCTTGACTGTAAGCTTATTTAATATCTTATTCTTTATTCTCTATTCTCTAGGTCGCAATGGAACCAATGATATCGCCCTAAATTTCCGGAGAGTTCAGCGGTTTGCTTAGTCTCTTCATACATTTCTTGCTTCAACTTTGACGTTATATGCCTGGATCTTCTCCTTTCGTGCTCTTCCACGTCGTCAAGACATTCGTCCCAAGGTCTTCTGCCTCAAATCCTTGCCGGCGGAGATGTAGGCGACCCACTGAAGAGGTGGGCGAACCACCTACGCTGGCGCGTTGCGTATTGGGTCGGAGTCTTCTTACTGTACTGGTAGTGTTTAATATCTCCACGGATCTCCCTCATACGAGGGATCCCAGCCGGTTAGTCGCGAGGCTACGTGGCGCGTCCCCAGGTGGCGGATAGGGAGCTAATCGCGGACCAAACGCGACCTTGTGCCTGCCCTGAGACGCGGGTGGATTCAGGGGATGGACTCCCTGTCTCTGCAGTGTCGGAACTGTCAGCGCGTGGACATGTTCATGCATGCGTGCATAGGTGTGCTTGCGTGTCTGCAGATTGTATCCTGCACATCTATCCGACCAAAAGCCCTGCATTCAAGTGACTGGGAGGTACAAGGGAGGCGGTTCGGAGTCGCCTCCAACAAATTAGCTCCATCGTCCACTCCCGGGAAGCCCGGCTAACTTCCCGGTTAAATCACACTCCAGCCTCCCACGGGGGAACAGAGCCCAGCAAGCTATCTCCTGTGGGCTTTAAATTTTTCAAGCTCGACACAGCAATAGTAGAGAGTGTTCCCCTGATTTCGGAAGAGTCACTGGTACGGCAGCGCCAGTGAAGACGAGGTCCAAGGGGTTATCTAGGCTGCCTAAAACCAGAAGGACTATGATGACGGTCTGTACCTTCAACGCACGCACGCTTGCATCGGAGGCTTCCATCGAGGATTTGATGTTGCAGGCCAGGAAGATCAGGTACGACGTCATCGGACTGACCGAGACGAGGAGACACCGACCACTGAACGCCACCTTCTACACTGGAGAAGAACTGTTCCTTGGAACCTGCGACAGTAGAGGAGTTGGTGGAGTCGGTGTCCTCGTCAACACGAACTTGGTCATGAACATCGACTCATTCGAACAGCTGACAACCCGAATCGGACGGTTGAGAAGATGTGGATCAATACCAGCCTTGACAATCTTCGTCGCCTACGCTCCAACATCCAGCTACGACGAAGGGGATATCGAGGCCTTCTATATGGACTTGGAGAAGTTCTACAGGGAAGACCATACATTCTACAAGATCATCGTTGGCGATTTCAACGCCAAGATTGGTCCTAGGAGAACGCCTGAGGAACTTCACATCGGTACCCACGGCCTGCAGTGGAACGAACAGGGAGAGAGGCTGTCTGAGTTCATCATGACGACGAAGACCATCCATGGTAACTCACAATTTCAGAAGCCAACCTCCCTACGCTGGACGTGGGAGTCACCCGGTGGAGAGTACCATAATGAAATTGACCACATCATCGTCAATCGAAGGTTCTGCCTGACCGACGTCGGTGTTGTACCGAAGTTCTACACCGGATCCGACCATCGCCTCCTTCGTGCAAGATTCTTCTTCTCACGCAAAGGAGAGAAAGCCGTGAAGTTTAAGAGAAGGAGTCCCAAACCCGTCATCAATTGGGATCTTTTCACTTCGCTAGCCGGCTTTTGGGAAGATGCGGTTGTCGACAACATCGGCGAAGAGTACGATCGGCTTGTACAGCATCTCCGCGACAGCGCAAAGAGCGCCGAGGGTTTAAGAGTCACCAAGAGACAACTGTCTTACGAGACCCTCGAGCTGATACGTCAGCGTGGAGCCGCAAGAGCCGCAGGCAACTACCAGCTAACGTCCGAGCTCGCAAAACGGTGCAGAGAAGCGATAAAAGAAGACCTCAAGGAGAGACGAGCAGCAGTGTTGGCCGAAGCCGCAGAGGCAGGGAAAAGCATTCGCTGCGCCCGCCGAGACTTCGCCAATCGCAAGACCAAGATGTCCGCCCTCCGGCGCCCAGACGGAACAGTTTCTTCATCAAGACGGGTAATGGAGAAGGTCATCTACGACTTCTACTCGGATCTCTTCGATAGCCACGTCCACCTCCCTCAATGTCATCTTAGGGAGGACGGGTATGTTGTCCCATCGGTTCTCCCTTCCGAAATCCGACATGCCATCAAGTCGGTGAAGAATCGTACAGCACCGGGCCCCGACAGGATCCGACCGGAACATCTGAAGAACCCACCGCCAATTCTCATTACGACCTTGGCTAAGCTTTTCACGCGGTACCTGTCGGAATACAAGGTACCTAACCAATGGAAGACCAGCAGGACCGTGTTGCTGTACAAGAAGGGAGACCCGCAGGATATTGGCAATTATCGCCCCATCTGCCTACTGTCCGTCGTCTACAAGCTTTTCACGCGAGTGATCCTCAATAGGATCGAAAGGACACTAGACGAGGGACAGCCGTGCGAGCAAGCAGGGTTTCGAAAAGGATTCAGTACGATCGACCACATTCACACCGTCACTAGACTCATCGAAGTATCGCGAGAGTATAAGATGCCCCTCTGTCTCACGTTCATCGATTTGAAGAAAGCCTTCGACTCTGTTGAGACAGAAGCGGTGTTGGAAGCCCTGGGCAACCAGGGCATACCTACCCAATACATCAAGGTATTTCGTGAGCTCTACAGCAACTTCACGACCAGGATTTCTCCATTCTACGACGACATCACCATCGACGTCAAGAGAGGGGTTCGGCAAGGCGATACCGTGTCGCCAAAACTATTCAGCGCCACTCTCGAAGACGTCATGCGGAAACTGGAATGGGATAGCATGGGAGTGCAAGTTGATGGCCGGCGACTTAGTCATCTTCGCTTCGCTGACGACATCGTTCTTATAACACCAACCATCAGCGAAGCGGAACAGATGCTGGCCGACTTCGAGGACGCGTGTGGAAAGATTGGTCTCCAGCTGAATCTGACGAAGACGATGTTCATGAAGAACGGATGGGTCCCGGATGCCCCATTCTCGCTCAACGGAACGACCATATCCGAATGCTCCAGCTACGTATACCTAGGTCGGGAAGTCAACATGATGAACGACCTCGCTCCAGAGCTGGGCAGGAGGAAACGAGCGGCTTGGGGAGCTTACAAGAGCATCGAGGACGTAGTGAAGAAGACGAAGAACACCAGGCTCCGTGCCCACCTCTTCAACACAACCGTTCTCCCTGCTTTGACCTACGCCTCAGAAACCTGGGCGTTGCGCAAGCAGGATGAGAATGCGGTTAGCGTCGTCGAACGCTCCATCGAGAGGGTGATGCTAGGAATAACCCGCCTCACGGGGCTGGAATACGGAGCTCCACCCTTCGTCAACAATCGAAGATCAGGGACGCTGCCGCTTACGCCAAGTTGAGTAAGGTTAGGTGGGCCGGGCACGTGATGCGTTTTAACGACAACCGCTGGACAAGAGCCGTCAGCGACTGGACTCCACGGGACGTTAAGCGCACGACAGGAAGACCACCGACCCGATGGTCAGACTTCTTCACGAAGTCCTTCAAGGATAGATACGATGCTCTCCGTGTCCCTCGAGCGGACAGAATCCACTGGACAACTCTGGCTCGCGAGAGGGACAAATGGAAGGATTGCTGGCGCCCGCTCGGTATACCCGAAGATCAACGGGAGTCAAGGTGATCAAGTGTTTAATAGAGGCGGGATGGAGAGATGGTCGACCGCTGATCGGGGCAGCACAGTGAAAACTGTTTAATATCTTATCTATTCAAAAATCGTCGTCATTAGCTATAGCAATAATTCATCAGTCTCACCTACGATTAATAATTTAACATTAAAATGAATATTTTTAATATTTCTATTTTTCCATTTTGGTCTCCAACGTGCCGGAGAAGCACGCTGGCATGGTTCCAGCGGAATGTCCTACCCTAGCAGGATCTATTTCTTTAGCATGATTAAAATAGGGTAAACTAAGTTTTAGAGCTTGTCGGAGTAAACTTTTGAATTCTTCTGCTGAACAATCTCTTTTTTTTTGCAGCGAAGAGCAATGCATAGTAGTTTATATTCTCCTATTGAAAAGGAAATCGCTATTTTGTTCGCAGTGAAAGACACTGGTGAGATAGTTCAAGCGCTGGCGGAATGCTGGAGGGCCGGGGAGTTGCTTCATGATTTTCTACTTGAACAGATCTTCCTCATCTAAATTTATAACTTTTGCTCTGATCGCTGAATTATCATTTAGAAAAGGACTGCCCTGTAGGATTTGTAAATCTTGAAACACATCTCGTGCACTTCTACATATGAATTGCATCAGTCAGAAATCTGTAAGCAGTGGACAGAGAAGCTGCCACAAGAATGGGAAGGTACTGCATATTGAAATGGTATCCAACTTAGATGGTCCTCTGTTCCTGATTTTCTAAATCATTTTTGATTATTGAGGGCCCAAGAACTTAGTTGCCACACTAATACAGTGCGTTTTATAAATATGTAGGCACCCCAATGTTTATTAGTTCCGCTATATTGCGCTGATTCTCGGAACCCACCACTAAGCCTAGTGAAATGGTCATGTCAGAAAACCCCTTGTTCCAAATTTCCATATTACGACCTCTCAATCCTGGCCTGCTGGCTCGAATTTTCGATATCAGTCCGATATCAGACCGTTTCATAAATGTATAGGCAGTGGGTAAAACCAAAAGTTTTTCTGGAATAGCTGTGTTCCAGGAGTTTGTAAGAACTCCTTGATCACATATTAGCTTAAAAATTATTCTTTGCATATCGTCCTCAATGTTTTCGGTGCTACTACCTTTCAGTACATCTCTCGCAGCGATTGTAACGACCTCTAACTCTGCGTCAAGATTAATCTGCGGCGTGCTAGCGTATACATGTTGCGCAAGTGATCCTCACGGGTACTTAGTTAGTCTGAGGTTTAGCCTGCACGCTGGCCAGTAAAACGAGCGAATCTTGCGCTGATTTGACCAGCTTCTGGTCGAGCTGGGCTCATGCACAGTGACGTTGTCCTGCCGAGAAGTGTAACTGCGAAACTTTTCACCACCCAAAAATGGCAGAACGTGAGGGGCAAATACATGTCCGTATTCTTATGCCTCAGAAATTGAGAGTCACCTGCAGCCTTCCAGGCTGAGAAACTCCGGCACACTTGACGAAACTTCTGCGACCAAAGTTTCGGTGGTAACATAAGAGTGCTCCTTTTCAAAATTAGCTCCGGCAAATGCTTACATCGTCTAAGCTGTCTACATTCTGCATATTTTTGTGCAAAAATGTCGTAGTTGATCACTTCGTACTGAAATTACTAAATGCACAGTGAAGAAGGGCCACTCGTGTCTGCCCATGAATATGTGGAATTCAGCCAAGTCCCATCCCCCAAGCTTACTGTTCTTTTGAGCAGCTCGTTATGACCCAGCTATCGAGGGATTGGTTGAAACAGTTCAATGAGCTTAGAACTTCTATCATTTCACTAATTTGAGACGAGAATCTCACTTTCCTAATTTGGAATATGCTTAATTGATGTATAACATAAATAAATATATATATAATGTCATGATGTATAACATAAATAAATAAATAAATAATTGAGAGGATACCTTATGCATTATGGGAGTTGAACTTGATGTAAATTGGAAAATCCGCCTCCAGTTCTAACTGAACAGCATGTGGGGATGTGAGGGAGACCTACTTTAGTCCTATATAGTGAATCTGCTGAAAAATCGGTTGATTCTCGTTCGAAAGAGCGCCGAAGCCGCTGGCTACAGCGTGATTTCACAAGTCAGATGAGTGGAGGGATTTAGCTTGAGCCCATCCCCTCAGACAAGAAAATTGGGGCTCGTACCATAATATTGATGTTATTTTCCTACACATACGTACCTTCGTTTTTGTAATTTGGAGTGAGCTCAACCTCGAATAATTTGTGGTTGTCCTCACTACCTACATATTTATGAAACGGTCTGGTATTGAACTGATATCGAAGATTCGTGCCAGTGGACCAGGCTTTAGAGGTGGTGATATGAAAATTGGAGACAAGGGGTTTCCTGACATGTCAATTCCACTAGGTGTGGTGGTGGGTTTCGAAAATGAGCGCAATATAGGGAAACTTGAAAATTTTGGGGTGCCTACATATTTATGAGACGCACTGTATTTGCCTGCGGTTTTCAACCAAACTTCCACCCATGTCGAGAACGATGTAACATTTCGTGATTGAATTCATCGTTACTCGTGAATTAGCATAAATAAGGTGAGCTTACCATCATTGGTTCGATATCTCCTTTCGGTTTCTCAGAATCAGTTGAGCAATTTCCATCGTCGAATGAGATTGTAAGGCCTAAATCTAAACGTGACGATCCTTCGAGTGTTCGTAAATATAGCTACCCTAAAACCATGTCTACTAGAAAAAAATCTAACAGAACAGTTTTATTTTAGCAAGTTCTCAATGCGTCAGTTTCAAGTGTAACGTGATTTACTGATAGATGAACGTCGCGTCGGTTCTATACATACATATATGCTCCAGGAATCGCTGGAACGAGATCTCAGCAGACTTGCAGCGAGGATACATGTCGCGATCGTGAGTGTGACCATTTCGGAAAACTGACTAAAAATTTACTGCTGTCGAAACCAGAAACGGTGTCAAAGTCCTCTTCTTTCCTATTCTTCACTTCCAGGAATTTCCAGCAGAAACAAGGCGTCTTGATGACGGTGTCATGAACATTACTACTGCTATCATTTGGAAACCCTTCTACTTGTTCTCAGCGCATGCGTTACATATAGACCGTCCGACCAAGTAAATAATACTCTCTGAACTCTTTTGGATATGACGACCGCAGAAGTACTCAGAAGACATATTAACCTATGTGCCCATGTAGGCACTCCAATGAAGATTATAGGAGCTGTTCTGCGTTCGGCTACGAGGTACACATCGACTATGACGAGTGTATTCGGCACTAATCCGAGTCTCACAATTTGGTTACCAACACAAAATTTCGTAAACCTCCATCTTACCTCGTTTCCTTCTACAGCCGCAATAACCAATGCGCACGTCGACTTGGTACTTGTACCTCACCGAGCTGTATACGTAGCTCTTGGAGAACGGAGTGAAGGACAGAAACGGTGAAAGGGTGATAAAAACTGGCGGACGCATTGTAAAGCGAAGAGAGCCGCGCAAAAGTTGCGCTCGCAGTCAAAAAACCGTTCACTGAGATGTAGTCAACGAGAAGTTAAGCAAAGGTGATAGCAGGAGCTGAATCGAAAAGTCTCATCAATGCAAACCAAGGATGTCGAGAAATACTATTGAGAAAACAGTAAATGGAACGAACTTTTGGCGACCACAAGCAATTTATAGCGCAGCTACATCGTGAAGACCTCAAGAGAGGAATCTACCAGGCCATCCACTTCAAAAATGCTGCACACCTGCGCTACCACTGGAGAAACAGGAACTGTGCTGAAGGGAATGAAGCCGAAGAGAGTGGAACATTCTGATGACATTACGGTAGTGCTATGGGAGTCAAGGTTCTCCTTCTGCGAATATGTTGCTGAAGAAATTCATCAATTCATAGAAATTCGTTGTCGCGTAGTAGATGCTCTTGATGTGATGAACAGTGCGACACAACTCAACCAAAAAAACGAACGTCAATCCCATTGACTGCGCAAATAATCTACCAGTACTGCGACTGTCATAACACCCTCCGGAAATACATTAAATGAGAAAAGACTGTGATAACTTCCAGCTTTCTACCAGCCGCTGTAGATCTTTCTGCAATAGTGATGCCTTCCATGCCGCTGAAATCCCGAATGAGAAAAAAGAAAAAAACTATGTCAACCCGCTTCAGATGGTTTGAAGAACAAGATGAAAAGTTCAGTCCGGTGAGCAGATAGTACTATCGTTTGAAGCGTAGTGGGTCCTATACACCCTTCCTCTCCGAATAGAAATCGATACAAATATGTCGTTCGACGTTCGATAGACTTACTTGGTCATCTTCAATCTAATTTCAGTCTGACTATGCACGAATCATACCTTATTATTCGCTCGAAAATCAGTAAGAGCACCTGCTAACCGGATTGAACTTTTCATTTTATGTTTGGAGATAGCATTCGAGAAGACTTCCTGTCACCACACTGTTGCCAAGTTCCTCACAGAATCAAGTGCAGGCAGGAATGCAACAGCGTCAACGGAATTCCACATTTCTATCGGCGGGCACCAAGGATCGAACCTCTCGCCCATCCTTATCGTTGCCGTCCTAGGCCGTATCCAATATATTTTGTCCAGTCGAATAAATGCGACATATGATATGTTATCCTGATCTGGATGGGTATCCAACAAAACCGTGTTCACAGATGTGGGATATCTTCATCCGTTTGATATCCGGTTCATGGAGAACTATTCTATGTTGAAAAACAAATCATGTTATCGACGGATTACTTAGATTGGATAGCAGAGCAGGATAAAAACAAATCAGAATGAATATGTATCCGCTGAGTTTTTCCTCCTGCGGCCTATTGGATGCGGGTTCCAACAGCAACACGGGAGACCTCCACTAGGTTGTCGATTTTTTCATGAAATTCTAGTCTGGAGGCTACTCTTGTGCCTCTAGCGGAGAAAAGACCATCCAAAAAGACAAGATTTGCGCGAAATACTATGTTGTGTATTGCCGATAAATGCCCATGTGGATCGCAGAGGTGCGGAACGGATCACCACTGTAGGAAAATCCTGATCGATCCTGTATCAGCTGAGAAACACAGCCGTACAAGGTCAGAGAGAATGGGGTGGGGGTTGAGCGTACTGGGCGCATTTGTACATGCGTACGAGTTTTATTACTCGAGTAACTGCAGGATTTGGAGTGATTCCTTTTGCAGTTACACTCCAGTTGATCGCACCCTTGAAATGAGCACGAATTCGAAAACTTTTTTCAGCGTGAGTGCTGCCTTCAAAGGCAGTATGTCATCTCGTTTTCGTGTCTGAGGTTTTAACGGATTCTGAATCCCCTCGATTCACCGAATCCAGCGGTATACAGAGAATGTTGTAAAAACTGTCTTCAAATCCGTTTTTTAAACGTTTTTCGGGACGGGGCTTGGAAAAGTTTGTCGAGCCGAATGGATGCGTGAAGCGGTTGATCTTATCGATAGGACGCGTGACGACGTGTCGCCCAACGCTGCAGCCGCAGCGGGCAGCCAGCACAGTTATGGACCGCTCCGCCCAAATGGTCTGTGAATTGTGGGGTGTTATCAGGAAGCTGACACCTCGAATAACTCTGTCTCGTACGACGACAGCCTAGCCCAAGAATTTGTCCCCCCCCCCCCCCCCCAAGTGGGTGAAGCTGGTTTTGATGACACAGGCAAGTCACTCGACACGAATGCCCAAAGGATGTTTAGTGGGATCGATATAACAAACCGTCGTTCGATTACCTGCATTCTCAAAAGCCGAGTACTGGCCTATGATACAAGTAGAGGAGGGGTGGCGGGTCATGGAGATGGAAATGCTACCCTTGATGTGGAAGGATTCACTTTTCGCTGCCATAACTGCAAGCAAAGCACAGAGCGAAGGTTCACCGTGGGTGCAGACGCTAAAAATTTTTACAAAACCCAAATGTTTTGCCTAGGTCACATTATGCGCCCCGAGCAACTCGCAAGGGAAGTGCACGAAATTAAGCCGCCGAGGCGAGACCAATATGGTTAGAGAGTATGTCCAACGTGATATTGGAGGCTATACTTAAAATCTGCTAAATAGTTTGCAGAAGACCAGAATTCCACCTCGATGACCTACAGACATGCTAAGGGAAGGATACTCCGGCAGTGTGGCGTACCTTCCGTTCCTCCCGTAGCGAATTGTGTACTGGACCGCCTTGTGCAGCTCCTGATTTCGAATCAGTTTTTGCCTTCCCCGATTCTTGTCTCAATCAGGAGTTATGCCCGTTTTTGTCAGAGGCAGATCATAGGGCAGTGCACGTGTAGGCAGCACAATTCGAACACAACAGTGGACATAGGGGTCCCGTAATATTTTTGCAATTTACATAGGGATAATTTCCCACGGATCGCCTTCATACAAGGGATCCCAGCCGGTCAGCCGCGAGGCTACGGGGCGCGTCCCCGGGTAGCGGATAGGGGGCTAATCCCGGACCAAACGCGACCTTGTGCCTGCCCTGAGACGCGGGTGGATTCAGGGGATGGACTCCCTGTTTCTGCAGTGTCGGAACGATCTATACCTTCTGTCAGCGCGTGGGCATGTTCATGCATGCGTGCATGGGTGTGATTGCGTGTCTGCAGATTGTATCCTGCACATCTATCCGACCAAAAGCCCTGCATTCAAGTGACTGGGAGGGTACAAGGGAGGCGGTTCGAAGTCGCCTCCAACAAATAAGCTCCATCGTCCACTCCCGGGAAGCCCGGCTAACTTCCCGGTGAAATCACACTCCAGCCTCCTACGAGGGAATAGAGACCAGCAAGCTATCTCCTGTGGGTTTAAAATTTCTTCAAGCTACAGACAGCAATAATAGAAATTCCCTGATCTCGGAAGAGTCACTGGTACGGCAGCGCCAGTGAGGACGAGGTCCGAGGGGTTATCTAGGCTGCCTAAAACCGGGACTATGATGACGGTCTGTACCTTCAACGCACGCACGCTTGCATCAGAGGCTTCCATCGAGGATTTGATGATGCAGACAAGGAAGATCAGCTGCGTCGTCATCGGAATGACCGAGACGAGAAAACACCGGCCACAGAACGCCGTCTTCCACACAGGAGAAGAACTGTTCCTTGAAACCTGCGACTGTGGAGGAGTTGGTGGAGTCGGTGTCCTCGTCAACACGAACTTGGTCATGAACATCGATTCGTTCGAACAACTATCAATCCGAATCGAACGTTTGCGATTGAGAAGATGTGGATCAATGCTGGCCGTGACAATCTTCGTCGCCTACGCTCCAACACCCAGCTACGACGAAGAGGAAATTGAGGTCTGGAGGACTTGGAGAAGTTCTACAGGGAAGATCACACTTTCTATAAGGTCATCTTTGGCGACTTCAACGTCAATATCGGCTCTAGGAGAACGCCTGAAGAACTTCACATCGGCATCCACGGCCTGCGGTGGAACGAACAGGGAGAGAGGCTGTCTAAGTTCATCATGATGACGAAGACCGTCCCAAGCCCATCATCAATTGGGGTCTATTCACTTCGTTAGTCGGCTTTTGGGAAGATGCGGTTGTCGACAACATCGACGAAGAGTACGATCGGCTAGTTCAGCATCGCCGCGACAGCGCAAAGAAAGTCGAGGGTTTCAGAGCCACCAAGAGGCGCCTGTCCTACGAGACCCTCGAGCTGATACGTCAGCGTGGAGCCGCAAGAGCCGCAGGCAACTACTAGCTAACGTCCGAGCTCGCAAAACGGTGCAGAGAAGCGATAAAAGAAGACCTCGAGGAGAGACGAGCAGCAGTGTTGGCCGAAACTGCACAGGCAGGGAAAGGCATCCGCAACGCCCGCCAAGACTTTGCCAACCGCAAGGCCAAGATGTCCGCCCTCCGGCGCCCAGAGGAGAAGGTCATCTACGACTTCTACTCGGATCTCTTCGATAGCCACGTCCACCTCCCTCAATGTCATCTTAGCAGAATGGATATGTTGTCCCATCGGTTCTCCTTTCCGAAATCCGACATGCCATCAAGTCGGTGAAGAATCGTACAGCACCGGGCCCCGACAGGATTCGACCGGAACAATTGAAGAACCTACCGCCAATTCTCATCACCACCTTAGCTAGGCTTTTCACGCGGTACCTGTCGAAATGCAAGGTGCCTAGCCAATGGAAGACCAGCAGGACCGTGCTGCTGTGCAAGAAGTGAGACCCGCAGGACATCGGCAATCCATCGTCTAAAGCTTTCCACGCGAGTGATCCTAAACAGGATCGGAAGGACACTAGATGAAGGACAGCCGTGTTCAAAAAGGATTCGGTACGATCGACCACATACACACCGTCACTAGATTCATCGAAGTATCGCGATAGTACGAAATGCCCCTCTGTTTCATGCTCATCGATCTGAAGAAAGCCTTCGACTCCGTTGAGACAGAAGCGGTCCTGGAAGCTCTCAGGGATCAGGGCGTTCCTATTCAATACATCAAGATATTTCGTGAGCTCTACGGCAACTTCACAACCAGGATTTCTCCATTCTACGACGACAACACTATCGACGTCAAGAGAGGGGTTCGGCAATTCGACACAGTGTCGCCAAAACTATCAGCGCCACTCTTGAGGACGCTATGCGAAGACTGGAATGGGATTGCATGGGAGTGCAAGTTGATGGCCGGCGACTTAATCATCTTCGCTTCGCTGACGACATCGTCCTTATAACGCCAAACATCGAAGCGGAACGGATGCTGGCCGACTTCGACGACGCATGTGGGAAGATCGGTCTCCAATGGATCTGACGAAGACGATGTTCATGAGAAACGGATGGGTCCCGGATGCCCCATTCTCGCTGCATGGAACAACCATATCCAAATGCTCCAGCTACGTATATCTAGGTTGGGAAGTCAACATGATGAACGACGCCGCTCCAGAGCTGGGCGGGAGGAAACGAGCGGCTTGGGGAGTTTACAAGAGCATCGAGGACGTAGTGAAGAAGACGAAGAACACCAGGCTCCGTGCCCACCTCTTCAACACAACGGTTCTCCCTGCTTTGATGTACGCCTTAGAAACCTGGGCGCTGCGCAAGCAGGATGAGAACGCGGTCAGCGTCGTCGCACGCTCTATCGAGAGGATGATGTTGGGAATAACCCGCCTCACACAAGTGAGGGCAGGAATACGGAGTTCCACCCTGCTTCAACAGTCGAAGATCACTGATGCTACCGCCTATGCCAAGTTGAGTAAGACAAGGTGGGCCGGACACGTGATGCGTCTTAACGACAACCGTTGGAAAAGAGCGGTCAGCGACTGGACTCCACGGAACGTTAAGCGCACAACAGGAAGACCACCAACCCGATGGTCGGACTTCTTCACGAAGTCCTTTAAGCATAGATACAATGCTCTTCGGGTCCCTCGAACGGACAGAATCCACTGGACGACTCTGGCACGCGAGAGGGATAAATGGAAGGATTGCTGACGTCAGCTCGGTATATCGGAAGATCGACGGGAGTCAAGGTGATGAAGGTGATCAAGGAGTAATTTCAGACGCTGATCACGATTATCAACGTCATTTTAAGTAAACATCAACATCAACTGCCATTTTCAGCCAAAATCGGCAATTTTTCTCGGTTTTCTGTGGGAAATCTGAGCTTATGTGAAACATTTAGCAGATTTCAAGTATAGCCTGTACCATCATGTTGGACAGGCATCCTAGCATTCTAACTGTATAGGTCTCGTCCTGGGATTGCAGCTTAAGTTCGTACATTTCCGTTGCCAGCGAGAAACCAAAAAGACGGCCAAAGCAATACAGCGTCTAAACGCTTCATGCCAATCCGAACATGGTGTTGGTCACCCAGGCCAAACGCACGAGGTGGGGAAGCTCCATGTAGGGAGCAGCGGAGCAGCTCCTCAGTTGATGAAATGGTGTAACACTGTTGGAAATTTGAAAAATGGTTAGCTGGAAGGGGCAAATCTACATGGTTTGTCAAAAATCTTCCTCACTAAGGTTTCACATCATAGCCGCTAACAGAATGCCTAAATAATTACTTCCTGCAAACATTGACCATGTACTTAAATAAGGTCAATTTTGGCAGAAAGTAACTTTTAAAAAACTGCTCAGAGAAGCCCCATTAACCAAAGTCGTTACCATGAAAGCAGAGAACAGAATCAAAAATGGGAATAAATATTTGTCATGAACTAGACAAAATATAGTGGCGGTATTAAAACTTATTGATTTTGGTTGATTTTCTTTCCCAGAGTATGACCTCATCTGCAAAACATGATGCCTATACAAATCACCATCTTCTTCTGGAGCGATTTCACTTAGTGTTGCTGGAGTCGGCATCCTAAGAGGGTCTTGACTTTGACTCTGAAATAGTGCCATTCCCTCAGACGTTGTTCTTGCCATATTCGGTGAGGGTGTTCTCTGAAACACTTGAAATTTACGAATTTCTATATTTGATCTCCATTTTTCATCTGACGCGTTTGTTTACCAGATTGAACTGTTTGATGACAGATGCACGACTATCTAGAGCATCTCTCAGGCTTTCGTTTGTGTCGTGCAGCTTTTTGTTGGCTTCGCTGAAATGCAATTTCAGCTCGGTCAGAGAGAAGAACAAATGTTGAAAGGGTAGAAAACGGATACGTACAAAAGGAGTTGAATTTGACGCTGCATATTCTCGCTTTCTTGGGAGACCACGGAAACCTCATCTAAAGCACAAGATTTTGTTCCAGTAAAACTGATTAAAGGACTTGGTCGTATGCGAAGCAGAGCACCTTTTTGTCGGATTAATTCATTCTGTTTATGTTCATATTCTGCACGAACGTGGGCTAGCTCGCTTTTGATCATTGCCAACTCCAAATGATTTTCAGCCAAGCCTCGACGTAATTCAGTGTTTTCGGAACACACTTCCTGAAACAGCATCAGCTAGTAGAAAGTAAATCTCCACCAAATCTTCAATAAACCACTTTACTAGCTCTCGTACTGCGATGTCAAGAGAGCGATATCGTTTGCAAGACTTTACATCAAAAGCCACAATGCTACCTTTAGGCGCTCCTGTAGCTCCTTTTGATGAGTGAGATTTTGGCCTTCTTTTTCCAGAACGCTTTCCATTTTCTGCAGCCTCTCAATATTACCCTGCATGGTTCGCATTTCTTCAGCCATTCGTGCTTGCATTTCCTCCTTCTCCTTGGTTAACCTTTGCCTTTCCTCAAAAAGGATCATAACACATTTCAGAGAAATGGCATACAACGGTGCAAGATGCTAAACATGCGTACTTCCTCCCTAGCCTTTCGCTCGGCAATCATCACTTGCTGGTCAAGCTCAAGCTCAACTTCCTCCATCCTCTTATTGTACATGTCTTTTTCACTGCAAATGATTGAATAAAACTCAAAGCAAGGTTCTCTGGAAGTTCGTCAGAGATGAAATTGAAGTTCTAAGAATATAGTGGAAAAAACTGGACTCTCTCCATCCTCTTAATGGCAAGGTCCGGGCAAAATTCCATCTCTCGAATTTCTATTGGATTCGTAGCCCACAGTGATGCCCTGCACGAAAATTACGGGAAAATCCCTGAAAAGGTCCCGCAACGAACGCTCTCCAGCGACGATACGGCATTTGCGGGTTTGCGGCGTTCGTGCTTTCAAATGACTTTATAGGGCGTGCCCTACATGCTGTCTATTGTGGCGTCGTGGGAAGAAAATTCATGTTCAAAGGACCAGTGGTCCATTCGATGCGGTGGGGAAAGTTTCACGAAGTGTTCGCTAGGCTGTATGTATCTGAGCGTCCAGTATTTATTTATTTATTTATTTATTGTTACATGCCTATTAACGCATGTGATTAGAAATCGTTGTTCAGTATGCGCTTCTGTCGGTGGAGCGTGTTTCCCCACGGCTACCGTAATAATCGGACTTTTTTTATAACTAGCGATAGAGCATATATCGAGGTCTCAAAATCGAGATACGGGCTACACATATGGTTTGGACTCCAGGAAGCAAAAAATCTGGGTGGGCAATATTTTGACCGGACCTTGCTTTTGAGCACTAGTCAGAGCTTAGCCGCCAAGCGAGTCGCCTACATCATAATATATTGGGCTGCTACGCAGCGCAAGCCTGCTGCTGCAAAACTCGCTAGGGTGGGGGTGGGGGTGGGGGGGGGGGGGTACTCACAGACACTCAAATTTGTTGCGGTATATAATGCATCACGGGGAAGGGAAGGGAACTCATGGTAGGTAGCGGATGTTCGTGGTTTGCTGTCGCGATAGCCACAGAAACTGCGTTTCGATTTTCGCCGCATCGAGACAACGTGGTAACATTGTGAAGATTTAGGCAGACGCATCAGATTTGACGCGCATCAACCATAAATTACGCCAGTGTTTTGCCGCTACGAGCTCGCCCAGCGGCGGCGTGAGCCTCTTGAGTGCTCAGACATTCGTTCGGGAGTCCCGCCCGAGGATCCGCCCCTTTTTCGGTCTCGCGACAAACTCTGGTGCTCGGGCGGGAGACATCATTTTGGTTTTGTTGGGGGATTATCCCGAGAGAGGCGCAAAGTTGCAATAGTCACGTCACACCGCCCTTCAACAGGCGCTAACACGTAACTGCCGCGTTTGGACTTGTCAGCCACAAATAATCGATATATAAGCGACGCTCCAAACAGTTTAGCGTCTCCCTGTCTCCAGCTTCTCCTTCCTATCATCTATTGCTCTTATTTCTGTTAACTGTAGTTATTTCATACTGTCTGTTTCACCAATCTTGCCACCTAGCAGGCTTCCAAGATGAGGTAAGTCTCGCCAGTGTTATAGGCCAGACATGCTTTTGCACGTTACCGGTTGCTGAGTGCGCTCAATTTCCACGATTTAACGTGAGACAAAATGCGTCTCGTGCAGTTACACGCAAAACTTAGAATTGCTCTGATTGTTGAAACGGATAGTATGTCGTTTTTCATACGGATGATGTGAGTTTTTTCTATCTGACTACTCTCCTGCCAATATCTGCTCCTGAATGCTACCTGTTTTCAGAAGCGAGAAATCGTCACGCAGGACATATGAGAGTGTCACGAGCATATGCGACGACCAGGCTGGCAAAGGTTCTCACTTTCCCGTACGTCGACCATGATCCTCTACATCGATTCTTTTGTTGTCTCTAATTCTTAA
Organism: Ancylostoma caninum; assembly: GCA_037903475.1. Taxonomy (NCBI): domain Eukaryota; kingdom Metazoa; phylum Nematoda; class Chromadorea; order Rhabditida; family Ancylostomatidae; genus Ancylostoma; species Ancylostoma caninum. The sequence continues at coordinate 42,933 of JBAJFG010000143.1, read as the reverse complement.
AGATTGATGCACTTCTCATTAATTTCTGATCTCATCTGTGATCTGCATCACCTCAGGGTTTCTAGGTGGAACCCTCTACTCGCTTGCGTTTCGGCGCTCTCGGCGTCTTGGCCTCCAATGGGTTAATTTTGAACACCTTAAACTCAAGCACCACATCACCTTTTCTATAACATTCGAAGTAGCGAATGCAGAAATCACCGTACTCAAGACTAGCCCAAAGTTAATCCCACCGAGCGCGAACACGCCTGCCGAGAAGACACGGACGGAACACTGTATACGTTTGCGGGCTAGACTTTGGAATATTCAAGTTCAACACCGTTGGAGGCCAAGATGGCGAGAGCGTCAAAACGCGAGACAATGGAGGGTTCCACCTAGAAACCTTGAGGTGGTGCACATTAAAGAGATCTAGGCCTCCGTTGTGTTTTCATCGGCACCTTTCCGTTATTGTTTTGATGTCCGGTGAATTTCTACTATTTTGTTGATGTTAATGCACTTATCTGATCTCTCTTGATTTTTTGAATGAGCTTTCTTGATTGAGCTTTCTTGATTTTTTGCATTCATGCTTGCATTGAATATCAATTTACGGATCGTTGCTACTTCTTTGTTTTGTTGTTGTTATGATTCTATAATAAATGTTATGTACAGTGACGTTTTGAGGGTATTGCAATCTTAGGGTTTTCACCGGTTTCGGGACAAAATGCGGTCTCCCGAACCTGCGGCCATGACGTCATCATCGGGACAAAATGCGGTCTCCCGAACCTGCGGCCATGACGTTATCATCGGGACAAAATGCGGTGTCCCGCCCGAGCATGCGGGACAAACTCCGGATGTTGGGGGACAAAAACACACGATTTTGGTTGTCTCCCGCTCGCTCCCGGGCGGGACACATCATTTTGTCGGGCGGGACTCGCGCACGAATGTCTGAGTGAAGCTTCACCTGAAACAGTGTACAGACTGAAAGTGAAGGGTAGGCGCTTGTAAAAAGAATCTATAATATAGCAATAGCAATAGCTATAGCACCAATGAACTCCACGACTGATACAAAAAAAGACTGGAAAAGGAACTAACGTTTCAAATACGTGCTGGAGACGCTGGTTCTCATCTTTTTGGTCCTTAATTTCCTTATAAAACGATCCCACAATTCGCTCATATTTTCGCAAGAGCTGAGGAACTCCAGCGTTTTGCAGCTGCTGATAAAGCAGAACGACTTCCTCATGACTGAAAAAGCACTTGCAAAATAGGAAACCTGTTAATATGCTGAATTTTCCACGAAATATGTACAATGTAAACGTTCGACTCGATATGGAAATGTCGACAACGAATCAATTGAATAATTCAAAATTTCACTCTCTTTCGATTAACGACGTCATGAAAATACAGATCTTGTCGAAATATCTTCATATACGATATCGCTACTAGATCGAAGTTCTGTCCATACAAACAGTGACTATCGTGACTATTCGAATGTCGAACCGAGTCAATCGAGTCAAATGTCTAATACAAGGCTCAAATCTGAACGGACGCAAACATGTTGGAAACGAACCAAGGTAACGAGAAGTCGATACTAGCATTTGTGTCTGATTCAGAATTGTACACATCTTCTTCTAGGGGACGAAGACGTGATGGACGAGGGAACTGGAAAGCTTTTGAGTAATCATGTGCTAGGACTCCCAAAACTCGAATTTTTACTTAGAGTATGAGTGTGGTTGTGTGATTCTGCGACTGAAGTAGTTAATATTTAAAAGAGGCTAGGCTGGTCCTCCATGTAGCTTGATAGTTCTTCATAAGCCCACATGAGGAATCTCCAAGCTGCAACCCCTCACCACTGCCTTTGTGGGTATACAAGCTCCCATCGAAATGTGTTTGACAGTGAAATCTGATTGCGGACTTCTGGAGATGTCAGCATAGGGCAACCGAAATATAATATTGGGTTGATGAAAAAGTTCTGCAGAACTTTTTATTTCCATTTCTAAAACGCAAAAGCAACTTAACAGGTGGGATCTTCTGTCGGTATAAGATAGTATGTTTTTGATGTTTTCAAGTGAAAGGCGTACGAGGGAAGCTCTATCAGTATTCAAGAAATAATGCCTTCGCGCAGTCGAGTCTCACATCGCTCTTTTGTCTATTATGGTTTCGTGCAAGGACACCCCGTAAGAAGCGTGGACGCCAATATATGTGCTGTGTTTGAAAGGACCGTTATTTATCATTCGACGGCCCCTCGATGGTACGAGGGCTTCAAGTTTGACGAAATTATGCTTGAAAATTACCCACGGTCCGGACGTGCGTCGATCGTTAATGACGACGATTTTCGGGATGACCTGAGGACGAGGTCAGATGCCGACATCGTCGGGTTGGCGAAGACAATATAGTGCGACTATGCGACCGTCACTAAGCATGCTCGGTTTTAGCAGTTTTCCAGACATGAGTACCCTGTGTGTTGTGCGAATCTGATAAGTCATGCCGGGTGAGCAACGAGGACTGCTGTTACTTAGGCCACATGGGAAGGACTTTCTAAACGATATTGCAAGTGGTTGCGGAAGCTTAGTCATGTACGCGAACAACGCACAGCAGCGCCAGTGGATTCCGTGTCTGGAATCACTTCCAAACATTATAGCAACTCGCCCAAAAAGAAAGCTTTTTCATGTTGTCGGTGGGACCACAAGGAATGCTTTACTAAAATTTCCCAAATAGTGGCACGATAATGACGAGGGAGCTCTGCGCTACGCAATCCTAGAAGTTGGCAGGTGCCATCCACGAAAAACGCGCAAAACGAGCAAATGTTCATTTCCTGCAAGATGATGCTCACGCGCACTTTGCAAACGCAGGTCGTGAGAAGACTCAGAATCTCGGTTCGGGATTTCTGTCACCTATCCGCCAAACCTGGCCATGTCAGACTCTCACCTTTTCCTGACCATGAGCAACCATCTATGGAAAATGAGGCCTGGCAATCAACAGGAACTCGAAAATGAGGTGTCCAAGTTTTTCGATCCACAGCCTTCTGCGCTTTGGTAGGAAGGAATAGAGAAGCTGCCCAAAAGATGAGCAAAGTTATCACACAATAATGGTAAATGTAGCATTGATTGAGATTTTGTTTTAATGAAGAAAACCATTTCTAAAGAATTCGTTGTGAGTGTTGCAGAACTTTTTCATCAACCCAATAGAAGGTTACAGTGCCCGGATCAATGCAGTAATCAAAATCAATATCAAAGACAGAGTACGGAGGCCGACCTAACATTTTTGAATATTGGGCATGCCCAAAAACCTTTTCCTCCTCAACATCTTGAACTTCGATGTTTTCCCTTTTCCCGTCTTCCCGACGCCTAAGAGCCTTTTCCTCCTCAACATCTTAAACTTCAACGTTATCTTCTCCGTCCCTAAGCCACATGGGTGTATCAACTGTAACATGCCGGCAATAATCGTAAGGTTGTTGTGCCCCTACAAAAAAAAAGAGATAATTTCGAACAAACCCGTGAAGGCAAGGTTGTCGAGGAAGAAATGTGCTTTTGAAAGGTGTAAAATAGACCACTGATGAACAGCAAAAAAAAGAGGAAAACTACTTTTTCTACAATCCGCAAGCACTTATGTTAACATCCAAAACAAGGAAGAAATGGCTTAACTAAGGACTTCTCTGAGAATGGCGCCTTCATCAAGTGATGATGACGGTGTGGTTGCGACGCGATGGTCTATTCAGGCATTAACACCGGCTGACCCAGGTGTATTTTTAGTCTTACGAGGTCACCTGAGAGGCCGCATTTTTAAGCGTTTTTTTTCTGGCGTCTTTGTGGGCATGCCATGAAACCGGGCGACCCGAGAAGCTTTTGTGAACACGGGTGATACGAAGGGATTTTGTTAAATCACCTATCTAATTTTAAAAACCTGCTGTTAGCCAAAACTTTTCCGGTTTTTGCTAGCCGTGTGTTCATTCTAGCCATCAGGTGTTTGTATGAAAATTTTGGTGAAACTTGAGTGATATTCGAATTTTCACTTCCAAATCACCCTTGAGTGACCAAAGAAGTGTAGTCGGTCATATTAGTTTTGGTCACCGCTTACTTCTGCTAGTAGCAGCATCACGAATCACGAAAACTGGGCAGCGATTCGTCAATGATGGAGTTTCCTTGTATGAACATGGAATTAGAAACTTATCTGAAATACGAAACAGTACGCAGCGGGCACTCACTAGGGATGGAGTCCTTTCATAATCAAGGACCGTTGAGGAGAACGATGAGAGCATTAAGAAAAAGGTAGCTCCAAAACACCGCATTCATTTTTGAAGAGCCTGGACTAAATTAAAGCTTCGAGGCCCGTAGTACTACGGACTACAGCGAGGGGATGGTGATTTACTTGCGAAAAAAGTTGAATACGGCATTGCTTCTTCCCCTTCTCATGATTTATGATAAATAACTTAGATATGACGAGATCCTGGAGGTTCGGAGAGACATGTACTCTAAAGGGTATTTGTACCATGCCGGTCAAAGGTACAGACCAGGGATGCGCGGAATTCCGAGTTCCGACTTCCGAAAAATGGCGAAAAAAAGCCGGAAGTTTTCGGCTGTCTTGGAGTGATGCAAGCGTTTTATCTCAAGTTGCCGCTAATTTTGTACAGTTTTTCAAGATCTAGCCGTCATTGTCTGTGCAGTACGGCAGTCGTGAACCAAAAGTAACGCTTCCTAGGCATGGACTGTTTCCACACAAATTTTGCTGTCTTTAATTGGATGCTATACATGATAGCAATAGCCCTTGCCGAAAACTTTCGTTGTGATTTTTCCCCTGAGATTTCTGCAAACAAATTTATGTTGTTCTAATGGCGGCGTCTTTGTTGTGGGTTCGATACTACACATCAGTATATGCATTAACGAAATCACATTGCCAAAAATTCAGCTAGAAATAAGAGAGGATGAGAGATGCTCAACACTTAGCACCTTGTGAAAGAATCGATGAAAAAGTTTGAAGTTGTCCGTTCTTGTCAGGGTCAAGAGTCCGATGGGAATTTCCCATGGGGAGCGTATGGGAGGGGGCTGGGAAGGGGGGGGGGTCGTATTGGAGAGGTGTGGGTGGGGTACGTAGAGGGGTGGCTTGACCATTGAATGTAAATTCATGATTGTTTTATGACATGACTAATGACATTCCGCCCAAGAATGATCACGTCATATCGAGTTAAAGCAGGACTGATTGGCAGCGTATGAGAGAAATCCGCTTCAGCGCACTCACAGGTTCGATTCCCGGCGCCTTCAATAGATTCTTGCATGGGCCGGAATCACTTCAGAACCGAATGTGGAGTAACGAGGGTGGAAATGTTTGAAAAATAGAGTGGGGGTAGCGAGATCAATCGATTGCACATGCTAGGATTCACCTGCAGGGCCCGTCGGAATGTGAAAAAGTAGGGTGATCTAGACCTCGTGTTGAAGTCCTCTGACTCAAAATCAGCAGATGCTTTTCTATGTATTCATAGAGAACGACCAGCTCTACCTTTTGCCAGAGTTTTAATTTTCTAGAACTTCATATGCTTTTGGGAGCTCGATGGGAAATTTTTCAATTTTTCGGGTCTCCGAGGGGAAATTTCCCATCTAACTCACACAGGCAGGAGCAATTATTGGGGTGCGATAATGGGGATGAAGAATCAATGCTTGGAGCTCTATTACGTGAAGGTAATGAAATTTTGATAAAAGGCAAACTCTTTTCATGGGAGTTGAAGAAGTGAATATCTCGCAATTTGAACAGATGCTGAAAATGGAGTAAATCTGTTTGGCAAATCACTGAGAAGCGATTTGCAGATATCACGAAAACTTTTCTTTTATGAGCTTTGGTTGAGGGAATTTCCCACTTGAGTACAAAATCTGGCTCCAAGAAGTTCGCTCGTTTTCCTGCAATTTAGATGGGAAATCGATGGGAAATTCGCCAAATTTGCCATCGATTTCCCATCGAGCTCCCAAAAACATATGAAGGTCTAGAAAACTGAAACTCTGGCAGAAGATAGAGCTGATCGTCCTATATAGACAGATAGAAAAACATTCGCTGATTTTGAGTCAGTGAACCTCAGTGCGAGGTCTAAGTAACCGTAGTTTTCCTAACAAACTGGCGTCACTTGTAGGCGAATTCTCGCATGTGTTAACGAACGATTTCGCTTCCATCACTTCATTTAGAAACCTTTAAATCCTCTCTACTCTACACTAAATCCTGAACGGTTCCAACCTGTGCAAAACTTTTTCGGAGGCGTCGGGAATCGAACCCGTGGGCGCGCAAATGCCAACACTGAAACCGATTTCTCGCATGCGCTGTCAATCAGTCCTGTTTTGACACGTAATGACATGATTGTTCCTGCTGGCAGTCTGGTCTGAACGGATAAGGAAGGATGTACATACATCGACCTCAAGGTCGTTTCAGTTCCAATTTCGGGTTTTTAATTTGTTTCTTTTGTGTGTTCTTCCTTGAAATTTCAGTGTACAGAGAAAACATGCGGGAGCAGAAGGGGGGGGGGGGGTCGTAAAGAGGTGGGATTGGACGAGGGAATAGGGGGGGGGGGTCGTATTGATGGTCGGTTTTTCCCATAGTCATGCTTGACCCTGGTTCTTGTTCACTTCACGCATAATGTTAACTACACAACTAAACACCAAGGTCAAACCAAAACCAGGCAAGCTTCAGTTCTATCTAAGTAGAAAAGTCACACTGAATACCGCTGAGAAGATACTAAAACTTAACAAGATGATTTCCTCGAAGACACTCTTGTAATGGAGGAGTGACATGAAAATGGGCAATACTACTCAACATTCTTCCTGTAGAAAGTACAATGTATTCACTCTTAAGAGCTGTTGTTTTAAATTCATGATTTTTTTTAATACCTGGCGAACTTGCTACAGCCCTACTCTATCACTTAGGCTTTGTTGAGCGGTTCTTTATTTTTTTATTTATCCTTTAATTCTAAAATGATACCACTATTTATGAAAGCAATTAAATAAAACTATCAAAATGAATAGTGAGTCTAACAATACATGGTTTACACCAACCCTAAGCGCCTTTACTGTGTGTATGCATATGTATGAACACACACTGGACTCTCCGTAATTCCGACTTCCGATTTTCGGCACTTCCGATATTCCGGTCTTTCCTGGGGCTTCCTATTTCCGACTTCCAAGTTCCGAATTTTCGAATCTGACTTCCGCTCATCCCTGGTACAGACCAGGCGACATGAGGGCATCCACCGGGTGACCGTCAATAGCTGTGCTCGCACCTCCCTCGCACGTGGCTCGCATCTATAATTGCAGGTGTCGTCTAAGAGCTGCCTATATTGGCATCGGCTGTTACCAGCTAATGCAGGCGGCCTTCTGAACCGAGCCTTGCTGCCGGAATCTTCGCGCGCGCGGCAGAAAGGCGTTGAAGATGTACAGAAGAGACGGGTACCGCAATGACAATCGGGAAAGGAGCTGTTATTTAAACTTGCTGGGAACTTTTGATGCTAGGATGCCAAAACCTTATTCACCCATGCAACCATAAAAGCAACTGTTAACATTATATGTTCACTACTAATGCCTAAATACATGAATGACCAAGAAAACGGCTAAAATTTGTCGACTATGCTGAAGGCTCCTTCAAGTAATATTATTAGGTGCGTGCAAAAGTTCCGGGGCAGTTGGTGGTGATCCACCATTCAACGTCGTTTTGCTCCTTGCGTTTGCGATATCCTGCAACGGTTTTCATGTGTACTGGTAGCCTAAAACATCTGCTACCTATACACTTTTGGCTTGGGTCTATGTCACAGCGTTGCTCTGTTTTGGGTGTAAAACCAATGCTATGAGCTGTGCAATATTTTGGAGAATTTCGCTTTATGAAATCAAATCTAGACGATCAACAGGGGAAGCGACCCATAAAATCAATAATGCGTTTGCGGAGAGTATGTTCTCTAAAACGCCAGGTGCTCGACGCTTCCTAGGAATTCTGAGCGGAGATGAGAGCCTGGAAAATGCTTTGAAAGTTGGTCAGAGATTTGGTCATCGCAAAGGCGCCAGGAAAGAGCAGGTTGAACCGGATCCTGTATAAAGTGCGCAAGACATTACGGGGAATTCAGTCAACAATGCCTCGTCACTTGAAGGAAATCAGTAAGAAGGGGAAGGTGAGTAGATGGATTTTGCGTGAGTTGAGCGAAGAGCACTAACGTCCACACTGGCAAGCCTGCAGATATTCCACCTTCAGATTTCCTAACAATTCGTTTCATAGAAGAATTGTTATTATTGATAGAGAAAGGGTCAGGCACGACAATACGAGGAGGTTATCCCTAAGTCTGGGCTCCTGCCACCCACCTAAAAATGACCGACCCATCATTACCTTCTTTTAAAAAAATTTTGACCTTTCATGGTCAGCAGCGTGACTCATCTGCAATGAATTTGTTATCTAATGAATGCGCAATAATCGCCCTTTAGCAATTTCTTTTTCCTGAAGTAATCATGGGGAAACTCTTAAGCATGAGGCCGACACAGGCGGAAATGTGTGGTCTGACCCGGCTGTGGGATAACGCACACCAGCAAGTTGCAGAATCAACCTTATAAAGAACTGGTCATTCGTGCTCCGAAATTCTAGCCTAACCTATATTACTCCTTATATCCGCCTCTAACAGACTACCTCCATTCCAACCTTCTTTGGCTTTACCACCACTGTAAAACTTTCGATGAACATACCCTATTGAAAAAAGATGTGTGCCACTATTACAAGTGTAGACCTGTCAAATTTTTAGCTTCTGGAAAAATCTTTTCTGTGCATTATTGGCAACGTTACGCAGATGCCAATGCTTTTTGTTTTGAGCAAAATCGCTGACTTTGAGTCAAGTTATGGCCTTCTGAAAAATTAGGTGCAACTGCCCCGGAACTTTTGCACGCACCTAATAGTAATTAGAAACTACGGTGTGGTTTTGCCCGTTGATCATACAGAATGTGTCTCAGCAACCATGTAGACATGATCGACGACTTGGACTTTAACATTCTAAGTGTTTCTTTTAACAGGGAGGTTTAACATCATTCGCATTTTCCAACTATTTCATTTGGTTTTAAAAAATTGGTTGGTTTATGCCCATTTCGAGGGATGCGTTGCACTAGGCGACAACGTGGGGCGTGTCTCGGACGAGATCTGCAAAACTCTGTCATCTCTGCACTCTGCAGGGTGGCGGTAGGTGCTCGCTGAGATGGTTCTCGCACCTCTCTCGCACCTTTAATTAATTACTGGTACATTGGAGCTGTCTAGGTCGATGTCAGGAATGTTGAGGTCAACCGTTCGTATATCGACCATTTCCTATGCGTGGTTTTTATAGCAAAAAAAGGAATAAATGCTCGTCAGTGAAGTTATTTGTTTTTTCTCTCTTTTTGAACCCGTGAGGGCACAGTTCCATTATGTGAGCAGCAGTGGCGGACGCAGAAAGTAGACGGGAAGGGAGGGGGGGGGGCGTGGGAAAAAAGTGGGGTCTCCGCCACTTTGGGGACGCAGATGGAAAATAAAATTAATAAAAAATATTGATCATAATAATAAATAATAAATAAAAATTATATTAAAAATAATAATAGAAATAAACAATTAAAAATAAAATAATACAAGATTTTTATTTGTATTGTAAAGTGATTCCGAAAATTTGGCGACCGATTCTCGGGGAGGGGGGCGCCCCCCCCCCTGCGTCCGCAACTAGTGAGCAGCGTTTCTACCTATGTTAGCCTAATTTAGGATGAGTAACAACACGCGTTAGCATGTTCTGCCTTGAAGTCTGATACAATGGGAAGGTAGTTTCCGAATGTTTTTGCGGGACAGTGCTCAAGCGCTCAGCATTAGGCGGATTCAGAGTGGGGAACATTAAGTTCTACGACCTACAGGCTGCTTCAAGCCGACACGGCAGTGGTTTTAGAGAAGAGCAATAAACAAACAACGATAAAAAAGGTTACATTAGATATAAATGAAAACGAAAGTAGAAGTTATTGTTGGAGAAGTTGAAAAGTCTCTATTTCCTCTATTTCTTCATTTCGTAACTGACATTAGTATAACAGAACAGTGCAGAGCAGTGCTCTTTCAGAAACAAAACACGTATTGCTACCCGTCCTGTACTATACTAACATCGGTAGAAACCTAAAATGCTAGCATTTTTGACTGAATTTTTATATTCCGAACTTGCATAATGCGTATAGAGAGTGTAGCATGCTTTGCAACTCCGCTAAATCCGTACGTAAAATGACTTTTTGAAAATTCCGTGGAACGTGGATAACTGAACCAAAATTGAGGTTGCCAATCAATCCATCGCTTTCATTTCCTGGTTTGGATGAGAGGTTCTGCATATGATCGATATATAGCCCAGATATGACACAATTAGAATGCTCTTTGTTCCCATCGATGGCACATTTGTTTGAAGAGAAAAAGCTTCAAAACATTAAGAAAGCCAAAATTTGCATGGGTCGCTATTTCGACACGCTGCGTGCGTGTTCAAAAAACCTTGCCTCTCCATAAATGAGTTATTTCCACTAGTTAACTAATTTTGGCAAGGTAGCCATAGAACTAATAGGAATACGCTGACTCTGCTATTCTCAGTATGACCCGGTCGATGGTGGCAACACCTGAGGACATGCCACATTCCCATGGCCAGGTTGGTATGCATCGACGCTGGAGCTGGCAGGATGCCAGCAACGTCTGCGTCTATGCTGCTGCCATCGAGGTATCTCGTACGGGAACGCCCGCCTTTTTCGCCTAGTGCTTGCCGTACGGTGCTGTCAGATGTCATTCTTCCTTCCTAGGATATGCAACAGGCAAGATTGATCTTTTCCTGTAGTGCCAGGTCACTTTCGCGAGTACACTAGGAAGTTGCAGAAATGGGAGACAGTCGCAGTGCGCGGAAGAGTATTTGTGGAGACCAAATAGGAATTCCACTTCTCCAGGGCAGATTCATATTGCCGTCTAGTGTTTGCAGCCCAATTGGCCAGCAAGACGGCACTCAAGCTGGAGCAAAAAAAAATCCAGCGAAATAGAACACGAATAAGAGTGATTTTGACAGCACTGCTTGTGCAATAATCTATCCGAGTCTTGCTTTTCTTTTTCTTTTCTCTAGACAATGTTATAGGTTACGCAGAACATAGGATCTCCAGAAGCTTCCCGATGCTCGATAGGAAAATTTCAGTTGAACGGTCAAGATTCCCCTCAAACAGATGAAAAGTCTTGGAGGCTTTTCTTAAGCAAAAGTGGCATTCTTTATCATTTTTCCTTCACCTTAACAAGTAGCAAATTCCGTGCCAACTCTTCAAAATCTAAGCACGGAGTAGTAGGTGAAGTCATGCAGATCTCCAAGAATAATGATCAAGTTAAAATCATAGGTTGAAGAGGCACTTCAGCGAAACCACAAAAAAAAAAACCAAAAAGCGCATACGTCTAGTACTCTGCCCACATGACGAAAATTCAAATAAAACTTACAAAACTAGATAAATTGACAACATGAAAAATGCTTTAAGCTTCAAGAGATCTATGTTGATTTGCATTAAAATTTCACTGCAATGTCTAATCTGTAAGTGATCGAGGTTGGAATCTTTTTGGTTGGTACCCTTGTGACTCAAAATATCAAGTGAATGAGAGCTTAATTTTGGACTTCATACTAATTCACTTGCATTGAGATATTCAAAGACGTTTTGCGCGGACTAATTCCGTTATATTTATATTACCAAGTACCACTACTGTAATGGCTGTTCATCGTGCGCGACGATATGTACGAGTTGTCTCACTGGCTGTCCTCTGTAGCTGTGAAGGGTTCAGAGGCAGATGGATACTGTAGCCATGGCTGGCTCTGTCCATGGGAAGGTGCGGTCGATGTGCAACATGACCCAGCTAACGAGCGAGCGCACCTCTTGACTCGGACCCCATCCACCGGGTTATTGGGTGAGCCGAGAGCAATTAACCAGGTGACTCGAAGATAGCGCAAAGGGTAACCCGGTAATTTCCTCCCGGGTCACACGGTTTTATTGCCTGAATAGTTAGCATGTCTAGCGTGGGTGATTGTATGGAAGATGATTCGGTTATCTCTCCTCTATGTATGGTAGATGATTCGGTTATCTCTTCTCTACTTCTCCATGTTGTAACATGCAAGACTTTGTGGAATTTTTGCATATTTGCATTGATGTATTCATCAATATTAATTTCCAAAACCGCATTTTTGACAGGTACTTGTTAGCGGCTCGTACACAACCATGCTATTTATATTCGACGAACGTCTATTCAATGCTCATGGTGCATTTCTCATAAAATGTTATGTATAAACCATTCACGAATATGAATTTTAGTTGAACTGACCGCAGATTCTGCATCGCTATCAAAAACTTCATCGCCTGCTCTAATCGGAGGGGCATCGGGAAGTCCAGCTAATTTATTGGAGTCGCCCAAGTTTCCAGAGTAGTCAATTACGCTTGCTCGCCGTTTCATTCCTCCATACCCTGCAATGAGCAGCTGCTAGCATCAGACCTGCTTTTTATCATATCCAAAATCAACACAACCTCTACTTTCTCCTTCGAGTACGGTTCTGTTGAATCCATTACAAAACTCCTCCTTGTCTATCTTACCAGAGCCATCAGTGTCTAACTGTGCGAAAATAAATTCAATATCCTGAAGATGTTAGGCTTGAGAGAAAGAACATCGGGAATGGAAAACTAAAGAACACACTTTCTGATCGAGCTGAGGACAAATGTGCTGGAGGTCCTGTTCAGTTAAATATCCCTTCCCTTCCGGGTCGCATAGATTGAACAGTCGCTCCACCTCCGAGGCCATAGTCCTGATAATTGCAAGTAAGTCCCAGTTATTTCCGATTACTCACCGAAAAGAGCTGTGCCAAAAGGTTGCACAGAATTGGATATCATCGGTCAATAGCACATCTTCTTAAGGAAGCAACGTGCAAAGAACAGGAATAAAAATTCTATCGGATCAACAGCAACAGCACAACAATATCCAGTTGTGGGCCTCAGGAGCGAAATCACAGATACATAATTTGGCTACCAGCGCCCTTTTACATGAGTTTCTGAAGCTGCAAACTGGAACCGAAGGAGAAAAGGGGCGCATTCCCTCATGGTGAGGCGAATCAGAGGTGTGACGGTCACTAGTACCGAGATAAGCAACCATTGTCATCGGAATTCATTCAACATGCTATCTTACCTCCTGAAAGTCACAATTTCATCACTTCAGGTAAAATTTTGCTGTTGTGGGTAACCCCGAGCTAAGAACAGACGCTGCGTTTTTGCCAGCTTTGCTAGAGTGGTTATCCACTTTGCTTTGCAGCGCGATAAAATGAAATATAAAACAAAGCAAAGACAGATTTCCTTCGTGGACTTCATGAACCGTGAAACAATGGATATGTCTCGATAACTGGGCATTTAGCAGTGGCGGATGCAGAAAGTGAGCGGTAGGGGGGGGGGCGTGGGAAAAAAGTGGGGTCTCCGCCGTTTTGGGGACCCAGGCGGAAAATAACATTGATAAAAATATTAATTATGATAATAAATAATTAATAAAAATTATATTAAAAATAATATTAAAAATAAACAAGTAAAAATAAACTAATTCAAGATTTTTTTTATGTATTGTAAAGTAATTTCAAAAATTTGCCGACTCATCCTCGGGGGGGGGGGCGCCCCCCTGCGTTCGCCACTGGCATTTAGTTCCTACGCTTTACCAGTGAGACTAATTTCACAGGGTGTCACCAAAAGGTGTTTCTTTCTTTCGAAGAATGAAATGCCAACACCTAACACAGCTGACAGTGCTAATGAATTTGTAAAGGTTTGAACTTGATGAAATGCAGATGTTCTGCTAGTGGTCTTGCCGCTCTGCAAAAATACTGTTACACAATGCAATATAATACAACTAGACGGCACACCGGGCCCGGCTCCCGCTTGGGAGTTTCCCTGGCTCTTCACGATGCTACGGATAATTAGTGATACTAATACCTTCATGTAAAGTGTTCATCATTTCGTTGATTAGCATAAATTGTCTTGGTAACTTTTTCCGGTTGCACAAAAGCAGAAAGTCGATCATGCCACTTAATCGATATTTCCGGGCAAAATGGTCGTCACATTCGTGCTAAGCTTATTTAAGAAGCCTATTAAACTTGTTCACGTCCGTCCCACAGAAAAGGTGACTCGGGATCGGACTCGCATCCATTAGAAATTCTAGCCTGGACCACATTTTAGGGGTTATTCGATGCGCTGATCACGAAGGTCGCACTAATTTCTATTCTTAATCATGTTTTAGGTGAAGATGTAGTGAGATCACAGTAGGAAACAAAGAGAAATTATGAATTCTGGCGAGGAAATGGCAGTCTAATCAGGCATTTTCCCGCTTTGCTGCTCAGAAAATCCCGGAAATTTCCTCAATAATTGATGGAAGGGTTAATGGATGTGATAAACATGAGAATCGTAGCCACTTTGAACTGTAACACCACCTACGTTAGCCAGGCTACAGCATCTGGCACTGCCATCACTTTGCTTTCCTTGTCGGAGATTGCATTTTATTTCACCCTCCTACATAATTCTTACCATAAACTTACGAAAAACGGCGCTAGGGTAGAAAATAAGTGCGATTTTCGTGATCAGGGTAAAATTAATAGATCAATAAGCCGACAAAATAATGCAAAATGATTGTAGTATTTGTGTTCAGTATATCGGAGAGCTCAGAGTTATATCCATGCCCGCATTCGAGCGAAAGTAGAAAAAAATCGAAAATGTTAGTGGATCAGTAAATTGATACCCTCATCCAGAATGGTTGTCATATTCGTGTTCAAAAGTGTACCTGAATGAACTGAGATCTGGAGCACTTCGCAGTTGACATTTCGAAATGTTTTACTGACCACTGAGAGATATTTAAGAGCCATGAAGCACAATTTGATATTCTCTCTGTGGTAGAAATAAAAAGAGAACAAACTAAGAGATAGAGGATAAAGCCAAAAGAAAGGTGGGATCAGATCAGTAATCTTCTCGCAGGGATAAAATGATGAAGGAAATTCGCGGAAAATCGTTGTCATCTACGAGAAGCAGAGAGAAGCTAAGCGGTTACCAACAGACATACAAACATTAATACTGTTTAGAAAATGGCCGTCAGCAACACAGACTGATTCGGGTTATATCCGCATGATCTCGCAGGTGACGTCTGCAAAGCAACCTGCGGACTACCTCATAGTAGGGTAAATTCACAGTAAGATGAGAGATATTTCTGCATTTCACTTAGCTACTATCGCTGTCGCCGACCTTCCAAATTCTTAGCTACACTGGAGTCTAAATATCAGCAGCAGCTGGGATTTGTTCCACCTCATTCGCTATTTTGATTTTAGAGGTCTTATATTTCAATTTACACAGGCTCCTATGGATATATACATAGTGGTCGAGTTAGCCAACTATGTGATTAGCCAAAATGACTTCGCCAATTGCTCTACCAGGGTGTAGGGCGTTATATCTGGAACGAGCGGTGGCTCAAGAACCCTACGGTTGGCCAATCCGTTCAACTGACCAACCGCAAAACTCAGTATACACCTCCTCTTCCAGGCGTAACGCCCGCGTCACCACTCGAAAATTCCAAGCAAATGTTTTGCGAAGCTAAAAGACTTCCTACGACGGAAAGGCTGCGCCACTAATGTTGACGCTATCGACAGCATCGACTGTCTTAGCAAAGAAAAAGATAGGAGTGAGGAGAACTACATGTTATCCTCTTTCTCCGCAGACACACTTTACTGCCTAGTAGCGGTCCTTTGAACATATCGCCTTCGGTTCTACAAATAACATTACCACTACTTCCGCAAGAACGTACAGCCAAACACAATCGCCCGCCAAGTGTGTTGCCCATGGATTTTCAAGGATATTGGACTCTGACCCGTTTGAAATGCACATTTTGATACAGGAAAGGAGAAAATCCACTCACATCACGCTCTTCTATTACGATGCAAATCCAAGCTTCAACATCATGTTGGCGTAAAGCCTCATATAATGGTACCTTCTTCATCAATGTTCATGAAATGCTTCTAGGTCAGGAGTTTATTCCAGTGAACTACAGGTCCACGGGGCCTTCCGCAGATCCAGCACAAAGGGGCATCTGCTCCTCTTTCCTTTGTGCTCGGTCTGAGGAAGGCGTTAAGGGCCGAAAGCTTGCTGAAATTATCTGCCAAAAAAATTACAAATTCAGATTTCTCAAGACTCCTGGCGGTGGCCCATCCGCGGCATCCAGAAGGACGCCGCACACCCGCGCCGCGCGCGCCGAGGCCGGTGTCGTCTGCGGTCGGAATGCTATTTCTAGGCGCTTTACTTCCCAATTTGGTCGAAAATCCTTGAAATCGGGTAGAAAAGCTGCTATTACTAACGTAACAGCAGCAGAAGGCATCGCTTACGGCGCGGATGCGCAGCGTTCTTCTTGGGAGCACGGATGGGCGGATGGGCCATCGCCATCGACGTCCACTGTATGTTTGACAGACGGAGATTTATACTATTAGCAACATTTTACATATGGCCCTAGTTCACAAGGTTTTCGTTTCTTCTGAACTCGGAAGGGCGGATGAGCAATGAATCAGAGGGGTCCAGTTAGTTAAGAAACCATCCTCAGAAAACATCACAACCCATTTGAGATATTAATCGATATTAAAGTGGATGTTGTACGAGTTACTGCACAAACGAAAGACATGATCTACGGTGCAGCACGTACACGAGACAACATAAAAATTGACAGACTTATTGCTGGCAATGGCTACACCAAGAAGGTCGGCAAGAAATGATGCCCATGCTCGCCATCAGATGGGCTTGCTGTTGTAGTACCTTTTGTGGACTGCCGCACATAAAGAATTGTGGTTTCTACTCAGCCCTCCATCACATCTCCAACAAGTCTCTCATCGGGGATGTGTGGAAACAAAAATTTCAAAACAGTAAAACGGAAAACGGAAGTCCAAAAATGACCGCAAAACGGAGACCGTATAATAAATAAATCTTGTAAATCATTGGCTCTCTGACAACAATTTCTGTTCGACTTCGACTACAACTTTTACTTTTCTGGATTGAGGTGAGCGCCTAGGTCTCTAATCTCATATTTGTTTAGATGTGGGAGAAAAAAACAGTGGTGTCAAAGGCACTCAGCATTGCTGGCCACAACAAAAGTAAAAACATCGAAACAAAGAATGCTAACGCAAAGAAGGCCTCTCGACAGCCAGTGAGAGGCAGAGATACATCAAAGTATTGGGTTAGTTAGGAGTTCTACGACATTTTGCAACTGTGTTTCCGAAATATGACAGCATCCTGAAGGGTACACGAAAGAGTGCTTTGGTGTTTTAACTGCACGATAAAAAAAAAGAAGGTATCTTTTTGTGTGCCCAACTAGCAACAACGCAGATACCCTTTGACCTGAACGATTTTGATAAAACAGCTCGGACGAGCATTAACAGATCGCTTTCCTTCCACCTGCACTGGAAAGTAACAATCAGAAAGGTCATCACTTCTTCACCAGCGTTGGGGTTCTCACATTCTGCTTTAATCTACTTTTCCGTTTTCAGCGCCACATCCCGGAAAACTTAAAACATGAAGTGGAAGGCCAAAAACGGCTGTAAAAGGAAAAGCGTAAAACAGAAAATGGAGACATTATCCAGCTTGCCCGTTCGATAGCGGAATCAAACGGATATGCACCCACAATCCCCTACACCGAACGCTAGCGTCATAACGAGACCCGTTTCAGCAAGCAGTGCGGTACTACTTCGCAAGAAAAGTCCCCTCATGCATCCCGTCCATACCAGACGAAATGAGCAGTTCCCATACGCATATGCTTGGAAAAGTCTGGTTAAGACGGTTTGGTCAACCTCGTGGACATCCCACCCGGTAACCTGAAACGCCGATAGGTAAGAAATCGCCTCTACGATCGCCTCTGCTCGACACCGAATTGTACCATATGTCCATCAGGCAGAGAGGGAGATTCTATGATTTCTGCAACCGTGAACCAGATACCATGCAAACTTTGTGGCGACAATTACATAGTTGAACCAGCCCGATGCTTAAGTCTCAGAATCAAAGAGCACTTAGATGGAAAACGAAACTCCCGTAAATCAACACCATTAGGGGCACCTCGGCTGAGCAGGCATAACGGCAACGATTTCGAAATACAAGAATGCATGCTAACACACGAAACTGAAATGGGAACGCATAAGACAATTGAAGCTTTCTGGATAAAATCCAGATGCCCGCAAATGAACCGAAAGGATGAATGTCTGACAATCACAAATGAACTAACATCATATCAAGATCTATGCCAGTTTGATCCTAAACATGATTGAACCGGTTAGTTCTCACTTGCCACATATATTCGGTACTAGCAAGTTGTGACTAGCTGGGAGTGGAACGACCGAAGGTTTGTGCTAGCTTTGCAGACTTTTTGCTGATTGAAGAAAAAACGTGTTGGGCTTTTCGCTTGATCTGCTGATGCACTTGGTCTGGTAGAGTCCACGAATTGTGTAGCCCTTTCAGGCCCTGAAGAAGGCGAATTAAGCCGAAACGTTGGCTGGAAAGGAATAAAGAAGTTTATCAATTTCGGGTATCGTTAAACAGAAGATTTTATACGAATTCGTATCATGCCGAGTCGACAGTCGTATCATGACAGTCGTACATGGAGAAAATGGAGACTTCCGCACATTCCTGCTCAACATTGTCACTCCCATATGAGGAGTGTGGATACCACCAGTGTAGACACTGTATCGACTGCACAATGTTCCAGCAACGGGGGGGGGGGTGAACCTGGTCATCCATCGAGGCACTGCAAAGAATTACGAGGCAAGACTCTGCATCTGCTCCATGAACGCCTTGCGAGCACCGCAAAACACTTCACCTTCCGAGTTCATATTAAACACTTTATCAGGGTATCGCACCCTTGTCCACGCACGAAAGCTTTTACATAATCATGTGATTACCACGTGTCCTCATCGTAGTTCCCTGAGAAGATGAGAAGAAGGACATGAGGGTGACAAAATATTAGGTTGTTGCGAAACTAATTGCCGAAGTGGACACACCAGTTCGAAGTATTTTAACTCGGCTCAAACACAATTTTCTTCATCGCTTCAGCAACCGTTCAAGTCATTAGATCCTCCCTGACAATTCTACGGATTGCATGCCTCCACTATTAAGACCGAGACCACAAGGATCCGCAAACTATTGGAAGGTGATTTCAGCATGCTCCAGATCAGCAATCTACAGCTGTCGCAAGATTGCATCTGGAGCTCGGAAAAAAGACATACAGTGGGGTAATGGTCTGAGGAATGAGGTCAATGAGTGAGAGCCTTGATGCCTTACTACATCAGTTTTGTCGTGTGAATTTTGGAGAGTGAGGCTTAACGTTACCTTGGAAAAGGGGGAAATCAGTTTTTGTTCGCCACTGCCGACCACATCTATAGCAGATTTGCTGGTATCAACGCCAAATTACAATACCAGGACTCTGATGTTAGTGCTTGACTAGGTTGGAGAAGACTGTAGTGGACCACACTCATACCGCATCACCACACTCCTGACACAACTTCCCTAGTGCGAAGACATGATTTAGAAAAAGTTGGAGATGGGAGGAAGTGTCTACGAATTCAGGTTTCTTTTTATCGCACAGGAACCGAGCTCCATTGATAGCTGCTACGCGGTGTAGAAATGGGTAGTTTTTGAGGCGAGAAATTAAGTTAGAAAAGATGACACAGCCAGTGGCGGACGCAGAAAGTGGGCGGGAGGGGGGGCGTGGGAAGAAAAGTGGGGTCTCCGCCGTTTTGGGGACCCAGACGGAAAATGAAATTAATAATAATATTAATTATAATAATAAACAATAAATAAAAAATGTATTAAAAATAATAATAAAAATAAACAATTAAAAATAAACTAACACAAGATTTTTATTTGTATTGTAAAGTAATTTCGAAAATTTGGCGACCCATTCTCGGGGGGGGGCGCGCCCCCCCCCTGCGTCCGCCACTGGACACAGCGGGTGAGACGCTGGTCATCTGTCAGATCGTGGGGTGTTCACTTCCGCACCTTTCTTGCCATGTCGATTAAAGTCAAATGGTTTGAAACTGTAGCATAGTGAGCCCCCATCCCTGCCGTCAAAGTCCAAATGGTTGGACCCGGATTAGGTTCCACGACCCTTCTCAACGCTTGATCGTCAGAGAACAACCTGTGGTCACGACCATGGTTGCTTTGGGGATCAAAATCGACGGAAGAAAAATTTGCGACAGAATAGCTCACTGCGCATTTGGAAAGCGATTCGAAGCCAAAACAAATGTAAGATTAACGCAAGCATCCGACAAAGAGTGATCGAGTTTGAAGTCATGAACCATAATCACCCGAAAATCACATCGGCTCATGATTTGTTCGCGACTTCACAAAAACCCTCAGAAAAGAGCTAGCCAGAATATTCAAGCAGCGTTCGAAAGAGCAGGAAAAGCCCTATCAGGAGGTTACATAAATTGGGCTGAACTCGCTCAAATCGGGCAGAAGAGAGGTTCAAGTTAGCATACCCCAAAACGGCAATTAATTTCGCAACAACCTGATAGAATGGCTGGATGCGTTAAGGCCAATCTAGTGAGAGGTCGCTCTTTAAACTGGCTGATCTAGCTAAACAAGGGAACCAACTGTAACATCAGAAACATAGACGGCGGAAGTAGTACGAACACGTGAACGAATCAAGTAAAAACTGTTGTTCCTATGACAAATCATAACGGTGCAGGAATCCTCGTTCGAAGTTTGGAGGCAAAGGAGTTTTCAAACAACGTTCGCAGATTAGGAAGAATGCAACAACATCGTCTCAGTCTTTGAGAAAGAAATCCATTCAGTGGAGAGCAGGAATTGAGGAGGAATCAAACTGACTAGGAAGATAATTGCGGCTTGTTATGGCCTGATGAAGTTGTGTAAAGTGCGAACACCCTTTTTAAAAACTGCGAATTCCAACGATCGGGAGTATAAAATATTAGATTGTAACATACATTCGGTTCGAATGAAATAGCTTTACAAAACAGACAAAAACCTTGTATTAGTTTATTTTCAATTGTTTATTTGGCACTCTTCCACATTGAGGCCCCAAAGTTTTCTAGAAGTTTTTTTGGCCGAAAATTTCTATAAGGAGGTTACTTGAGCTGCTGAACACGAATATCATGTCCACTTTGTACCGCAACCCCATTTTTGTAGGGTTACGGCAGGGTTACCGTAGACATTTGACGGAAATCGCCGATTTCGGCATGAAATTGATAGTTCCATGCAAGTTGATGTTGATAATCGTGATCAGGGCCTGAAATTACCTCTACCTGTAAAGGGTGAGAGGATTCTTGAATTGTTGTTTTCGATTCATTAAATAATTATGTGAGGTATGGTGAGTATCATACACCAACAGTAACCTTACAAAAATCATTTACGTTACAAAACGAATACAATATTCGTGTTCAACACCTCAATTAACCTTCTTCTACAAAGTTTCAGTAGAGTTTTTTTTTCGAAACTTTTTGGGCCCCCAATGTGGAATAGTGCATAAAAATATAACAATTTGTTTTTGTCACTATTTTAAAAAACATTAATCGTTTACTATTACAACAAATATTTTTATTAGTTTTATTCTTTATCTGGGTCCCTAATGCGGCAGAGACCCACCCCTTTTCCCCACGCCCCCTTCCGCCCACTTTACGCGCACACCACTGCTATGCATTAACTTCTCGAAAATGCATAGATGTTTCATGAGACTGCGACGCTTTCTCTCATCAGAGCAGCAAAAATCACAGTGTGGTGGAACATCTGCTGGTACCATTCGGCTAGTTCCCAACAACCTCGAAGTCGTAGCTTCCTTTCATACTTTACCTATGCACGTTAGTTGATGCCGCAAGCACAAAAATTATAGTTATTTTGTACCACAACTTTGTAATTGTATTGTTGCGGTAAGTATCTGTACAGTACAAACGATACCTCTCAGAAACTGTCGAGACTTTGTTCAGTGGGGTTATTTTTTTATGCTGGTCACGGCTACTAACATTATGTTATACACTGTTATTCTCAGAATGAAAATTACATTTCTTCCGTTTCCATATACATACTGTAGCTGTGGTCACGAATATCATGCTGATTTTGTACCGTAACCCTATCCCTGCAGGGTGAACAAATACGTAATAAATTTTAGTGAACATCTAAATAGACATATATCTTATAATCTCAAGCTTTTCTCTGCCTATTTCACAACCATGTTCACTAATCTCCTACACACTTCCATTCTTGCAAATATTAGGCTGAGAAATTACAAGCATCCGCTGTCTTCATGGCACACTTCTAGACCGTGTTAAACTTTTTGAAGGTGCATCTGTGACCATTTTGTAGAACGTTCCACAGCAAGCGTAAGGATAGATGACTCGCTCTGTTTCCGTCGACTTGTGATTTGTTCTTAAATTTGGAAAATGACGGATCAAAATAGTGAAAATTCCTTCTGTATGTTATATAACATTGATCAAAGCATAGGTGCGATAGTCCGAGCCAAGGCTCAGACCCCTTTCACTTTGGGAGGGGGCCAATAGACCCCCTTCACCAAACCAGTTACAGAAGACAAGGAAGTGAAGAAATCAAAAGTTTAGTAAAGTGAAACTGAACAAATTCAATGATAGAGGATCGATTCTATGGCTGTCCATTTGAATAAAGGAGTCAGGAATCGAAATGACGTTAGTGTTGAATGAAGCGCGTAATGTGACCATTGCCACAGACAGGGAAAATGACGAGCGAATTTCTATGTGAAGGATAAAGAATTAGATATGAGTGAAGGGTATCTAATTGAAGCTTAAACCTAGTAGAGTTCACATGTTAGAAGTGGGAAGCGATAGATAGCATGTTTGCGTAGAAATTTTTGAACACATAAGGGTATGAAAAACATAGCATGTATGTTTCTAAGATCATTATGGAAAAGTTCGTGAACCAACCGGAAAGAGGATAGTCCTCCACAATTTGCAAAGATTTTCTCTTCATTTTCATGTATGAGTTGTGATAGTTAGTGTAAGATGAGCAGGCAAAAAAGTGGTACCAACAGGACGGTCGAAAACTTTACAAATTAGGTGTTTTTCAAAGGATTTCGTCTTGTGTTCCGGAGAAAGTGGTAAGTATTTACATATATACATACTAGAAAGGATGCGCTTTCCGCCCATATACAAATGTATGGGGGAAACCCTTTTCTGGTTAAAAAATAGGGTGGGTGAGCCGAAACAACGGGGTATTCTCGTGCCCGTTGTTAGACAAATGGCGAGATAGTGCGATGAGGGAAGAGAGGCGCGCGCATGGGGTGAGAATGGCTTCAGAAACATTCTCACCCCCCTTCACAGAAAAAGACACGCAACCACATGAAACGAGATGTGGTTTATCAGTTAGGGGATTGGAGGAGGAGAACATAGATACCCTTCACTCCTAGGTTTCATATCCGAATAAAGGTGTAATAAGCAAAATTAGCTCAAAAGCAAGTGTAATTTCAGTGTCAAATTTTTGTATGTAGGAGAGAAGAAATGTTGTGCAGTTGTGTATGTATGAGTGGATCATATCATGAAGGTGTGCTGAGGACTATCTTCATTCATGTAATCAATGGCTGTTCCCTCATTTGAAAGCAGTATCCTAGAGCATCCGCAGCCCGATAGCTATGACTCATCGCTATCGTACGGTTTCATGAAACTGTTGAACGGTGTGTTTGCAGAGATATATTGCAAGATTTGCTCAGTTTCCATGGCATTTGAAGACCTGTTGGGTATTACATCAATGGATAGGGCATTGACACTTACTTACCAATACCACAACTCTTACTAAAAGGGAGCAGAAAGGCCCTCCCCCCCCCCCCGTCGACACCCTTCACTTTTTGCCCGGTAACACCCTTCACTTTGGCAGGGGCGTTCTCACCCCTATCGCACTTATGGATCAAAGGAAATCGCTGGCAGAATTGCACAAAAACTCCATATAATTCCTTGAGAGGATGTTTGCTGTGCCAATCGGTCACATCCGTGCAAAAATTGACTCTTCGAAAATACCCCCGGACATGGGTAACTGAAACTAAATTGAGGGTGCCAATCATTCCTTCGACTGTACGAACTTCCAAATCTAGATTGGGATGTCCTTCAAGTCACCGCCTCAAGGCCAAACTTTGACATTACTAGAATACTGTTCGCTTCCGTGGACCAATTACTCCTTAGGGGAGAAAACGTTCGAGAAGGAGCAGAACTCTGTGAGAAGAGAATTGGTCGTTCGTGTGGAAGAAGGTTAGAGTCACCAATGAAGAAAAAAATATCTCTTGGTCGCGCTGTTGAATCTTTGTTTTGACCAAGGTTTTCAAGCTCCCCAAATGGACGTTTATGTTTCCTCAACCTGACTGATATAAGAGACATTCTCAAATAATTCTTCAATGTTGCTATCAAGCAAAAATTGGTTTGTAAAGTAATTTGTAATTTGGTCTGGAATCTTCCCAAACTTAGCATGTGGGAATAATGTGATGTGCTGATCAAGACTATCACATCCGTTTTTGTATCGCAACACCGTTTCTACACGGTTACGGTAAGTGTACCGTGGCAGACTGGGGGAAACGCCACCTTCGATAAGAAGATGGCAATGTTACGGGGACCAATGTTGATATTCGTGAACAGCACATGAAATAACATCACTACGCAGTTTCGAAAGATTCTGCGATTCCTGTGAAGTTCCAACTAAGGGCGAATAGGTGATCCTTATTAACTTTGTACTCACATAACATTGACTTCACGTGGAGGAGGCGTGGCTTACGTGCACAATGCCCGCAGAAACGCTTAGTCAGAATATTTCTGTAATCAGCACAAGATACTCACTTCCCACTTTGCTCATTCTTTTCTGCACGGTGCAATAAACACTGTATAGTGAATACTGTATACTGGATGACATGAAGTACATTGTAGAATAGAACGGAATACTAAAAAATCGATGTGCTATCATGAGGTATTGATTTCCCTCTTTGCACCAGTGTTCACTCCATCAGCACGTGGCACAGCAGGGAGCATGCACTGCTATCAATCTTCTATCTAGTAATTCTTGGAAGCATGATGTATCGCGAGTGAAAGTTCGTTGACGATTCATCTCAGATTTGATAGGAATCCTTGATATTGTAGTGCAAAATTTTCTCAAAAGATATTGGTGGAACACTACTACTTCGTTCAGGATCTGGATGTTGCAGTATTAAAGAATTCTAAACCATTTAAATTTCCAGAATAACCTCAAAAAGCGGAGGGAGACACAAGCATAGAATGCAGTAGTTGAGCTTGGAGGATACACAGAATATGCTAGGAATCGAATGGAAGCCGAACAGTCCAATTAATCTGATCACCAGTTTGGGGACTGTTTCAGAAAGTTTGAACATTTGAAAAAAAAAAGCCCATGCAGCACTTCTCATGTTCATCTCAGAATTGTATAACTTTTTTTGAACATTTGCATTCTCGATCTATAAGGAGTAGAATTTTCAAATTCGGATATACCTAATGCAATATTCTATCTCCTGTATAGTGGAGAACCTTCTAACTGATAGTTTAAAGCAATGGTAAATGCCACACGTGTAAACGCCATGAATGAACGCTACAAAATAAGATTCTGAACCGGATTTTTCGTGATATGTGCTGGTTTGCTCTCCCTGACGAAGGACAGTAGGCCCAGGATATCATATAGTCAGATGTGGTGAAGAAGTGTAAAAGATGGTGCAGAACACGAACGACTGTACGGAAGGACGAGGTGACAACACTCACTGCCACGTCTATGGCTTTATGAATGTGATCGATATCATGAGAGTGTATTGTGCAGTGGTTGTGTAAACTTCCGTTAGGGTAACATAGCTCTTTTCAGGATTGAACTCTAGAAAGGAATCCGAGAGGACCTTCATATTGTACAATTAATGAAGAAAGAAAATAGTATTAATCCCAAGGATTAGATGGAAGACGAAAGTGGAGAGGCGGTCACGGTTCAAATACCGAGCTGTTGTGCAATGAAAAAAAAAGGCCACTACTGGTAAGCGCTATAGGCAAAATTAACGACATCGGATAATTCCTTCGCAGCTGCTTAAGCATTGGAACAGGATAAAGCGAAATCTGTACTTGACGACTCGTTGTACTCCTTGTCTGTGTATGTGGTGGGGCGTAGTATGAACCACAAACAGCAGGTGGACAAAATTTGCCTCTGCAGCGATGAAGTCGACCCTGCTATATGGCAAGGTTGAGATTAATGTCAGCAGCGGAAAAAAAAAACCAAATTAACCCGAAATATAACTGGCCCTCGGATTCAGAAAGAGTCCCGATTCTGACACCCCAATGTACAACAATACAACCCGAAATGAGACAGAGAAGAAGGATGGATTATCGGACACTTACCACCCACGCGCATCAAGCCACGGTGAGACAGCGTATAGAAGGCGGCTGCTCCCGGTCTTTTCCTAGAAAGGACAAGTCAGCTTTGAGATAACGTGCCAAATAAGGTGTTAGAGTGAGTTAGGGCACTTTCTGAAGCATGTGTAACTGTTCCTTCAGAGGTTCAAAAAAGCAAAACGGACTGACGCGACGCGTGCGGGTGGTAAGTGTCCGTAGGCGAGGATGAGATTCATTCAACTACATATGGTGGCGGATCGCATACTTTATATCGTAAGAAAACAGTAAAATCTTGTTGTTCATCATCTTTACAATGAGTGTCAACTTGACATATTATTAACAGCAAGATATCTTCTCGATCCAGGAAACATTGAAGCAAAAAAATCGTGCTTCCTCAGTGAAACAAAGCAAGTTCGTCGCAGAATGCAATTAACAGTTCCTTCAATCCTACGCCCTTTATTCTCCATTTTTATGAAATTGTGTGGACAGAGAAGGTACAGGAGAATCCCCAACATGTCGGCTAGTTGTGCTGCTCGATAAATACATATGGAAACTGGCACAGTAGAACAACTTCGAACCAGAAATGGACACCAGCATCCACTATCTCAATACTATACCACATAAAAGATCAACAACCCTTCTAAAGAGAGAACTAACGATAGACCTACTTCTTGTAACCATCAGTTGTTATAGAAACTGACGTTTAGAGATGTGGATATCAGATCTACGTAGCCAGTGGGAAAAATCCTACTGAAAATGAGACCACTTGGTTCCGAGTAAAATGGAAGTTGTTCAAATGTGAGGGGGATATCCAAGTTAGACATTCAACGTCATGTGTTCTGCCAAAAAAAAAAACCATGATCAAAATTGATGAAGATATGAGCGAGGATCGATACAAATAGAAGTGAGAGAACCGGGTAGAAGGGGCAATGTTCAGATTTGGCGATTTCGAAATCATTGTGTGATCAGGCCGCTCGCTGAACAATACGCACCGAAGCAGCCATGTATGTAGCACGGAAGCGGAAAATGCCAGAAATGGGTCCACGTGTGTGGCCCTCGCCGACATAAAATGGCCGCCAAGCTACTCGAAGCTTTATCCATGAAATTCATACATCCAGGTTCTAGGTGACTATACCTAGATGACGTTACAGGCATTAAAGGATTATTATCGATCAGCATCATCAAATATTTCCATTTCTGCAGGCGTTTCATGTTCATGTTTGCTGTTCCCAACGCTTTCCAGAGAATGGTAAGTGCGAGGGTAGGAGCAAAGTGTTCTACGACCCATACAAAGCCATATGCATGCGCTATGCAAGCACCGACATTGTGGCACGTGGCAATTGTCAACGTGGCCACCACGAGCAGATTAGCTTGACGATACAACACGTATTCGCTGGACCAGCGCTCCTCCTTGTTGGTGTTACCGTGAAAAAATCCCGCAGTGATGCCGCTGACGCCGGTTCTTTCCGTCCGTAACAGCATAGATGCAATTCTCAATTCCCTTCCCAGAAATGCATTATGCACCCAATCGCTATTCTTGCATACATAGGTGCATACATAGTTCTACACGGGACCATTTGTACCCGAAAGACACACGTTCTTTAGTAGTGTCATGAAATCTCAGTCACTTTCCCCGCAAAAATACATTGTCAAGTTCGAGTAGTGGATTAGCGAGTCGTCGAAGATCAACCGACGATCGCGGTTAATGTGTACAAATCACAAATCCTTTCGTAAAAAATGTCGCCCCTTCACACTTCTCGAAAGAAGACCTTTCTCCAGAAAGCGTTGGGAAGAGCAAACGAGAGCATGAAACGTTAAGATTGTAGAGCAGGCACCTAATAAGCTGGGACTTGTTAACTTATCGAGAAGCGCATGTTTCATGTTTAACATGATATTGTTCCTCCGACTTCTCTTGGACTACAGTCGTGGTGAAATGTGTAATGTTAGGTGGCGAATGAAAGAATGGAGTCTTTCCATATTTGGTTAAGAATAACAGCGCCTTACTAAAGAGCCTACCCATAATAGGAACCACCCGGGTAAAAACCAGATATCGAAATCTCCAGTAAAAACCGCATAATGGATAAGAATTGAGCATACTGCTGAAGGCAAACTTATTTTCAAGTTGTAACTGAGGGGGTTACAAAACACTGAGGAACAAACGATGGGTAACTGAGGCAAACCGTCCATCCTCGTCATGACGATGTCAGGACGAATGCATCATGAAGACCAGCTATAAAGATTAGAGTAAAGTAGTAGTACAGAAAATAGTACTGGAAATTGTGGCAAGGAGCAATATTCTCTTTTTGCACTTTTAGACGACAGCCTTCCTCCGAGAAACTTCCTGCCATCCTGGGCTGGGATTCATGAAACGATAACCAAGCAAACCAAGGATGGCTAGCGTGTTTGGTTATCGTATCGACTACGTAGTGCTAAGAGACGCAGAGCGCAAAATTTGGTTTGCTGGCCTGGGTTTGCTTGGTTATCGTTTCATGAATCCCAGCCCTGGAGTTGAGAATAGTCGCTATTGCTTAGGAGACATATTTGCTGTGCGGGACTCTTATGAATTGCTGCATATCATCGTCTCGATGGTCCTCCCCGCGACTTCATCCATATCAAGGGCCCCTAGAAGGCGGGACCCACCTTTTAGCAGATACCCATATTCACTTACTCGTCTGACCACGCAAGGTCGCAATGAACGCTGTCTGTTCGCCTCTTCTAATCAGAAGCAAAATCACTGAACCACTCGATTAGAGTAAACGGGCAAAAAGACCCAAGAGACTCACGCGCCCACTGAACAGTTTGGTGCATCGGCCAAATAAAAGCCACATCTCCCGCGTCAGAGACTGATATCTTTGGAGCCTGGAGAAAAGTCTAGCTCATTGAGCACTTTGCTTACGGTCAAATCCTAGACCGTGAATCGCATTAGATTCAACCCAAGTTAAATTTGGGCAAAAGTCGTTCCCTTGATAAACAACTGGAGCGCAGGTCACTAATAATATAATAGCTGACCAGATCACTGAAATAAATCAACAGATCACACGAGTTGAGTTAGCTCGACTAGTGCAAAAAAAACTATGGCACTGCATTTTCACAGACAACCGATCGCTTATAGCGCAACTACGCTAAAAACGTGTCCCGTTATAACGAGTATACTCAAGCGGTAGAATACCCAACGACGTGAGCTATCAAAAGTGTCGTTCTGCCACTGCACTATCACAACGTGGTATCAGACAAATAAAAGAGGCAAGAGAACACTTACAGCAGTTGTATAACGAGATAAGAGATGAATAGAAAAATTGCAAGAACAAATCGGAAAAGAAGGATTTAATGGTAGAACTCGAACAGATACAGGAAGAGTCCCAAGTTCTAACTACCATTACCGAAGCAAACGATCTAATATACGTGCTCACGGCACGACTAGATGAAACCAAAAACGTCCAAGAAAACATGGAAATCAAGTTAGGTTACGTCACAAATAGGCCTCAGAATGGGGATAATGCAAACGGAAATGACGTTGAAACTCAGAACTCACACGACGACGATGATGTACAAAACAATGCCCATGGAGGCACAACATCCACCATTTCGGAAAACTCTTCGGCCATTTCGAGGCCGATTGACAACGGTAACGCTACTGTGTCTACAGATCGATCCACTAAACCTCCACAAGCCTCTTTGCTGAAATTCTATAGAAACTCTGAAGATTTCGCAGAATACTGGGCCATATTTGAGGCTTTGGTTCACAAAAGTACTGAACTGGATGTAATGGAAAAAATTCTACTCCTCAAGGAAAGTATGGAGGGCCGAGCCCAGACAGCTATCAAAGGAATAAAACTTATCCCTGAGAATTACGACTGGATCATCCAAACGCTGCAAGAAAACTATAGCAACCAGCCATCCAGCAGGTCAAAAATCGTCCAAAAACTTGTTAACATGAGGGCTGGCATTGACTCGGCGGATAATTGCTACATGGTACATGACGAAATCAAAATCATCAATCATCGGAATCAACCATCAGCAATCATCGGAAACCGTCATGCCTTCATCCGTACAAAACCATCGTTCAACGGCTAAACAACTCATACTAATGACCGCTGAAGGCAACGTCTGGAACGCCAATACACAGGAATACGAAAAATGTTATTCTTTTTCGATTCTGGCGCGCAGAAAACGGTCATCCAAGAAGAACTTGCGGAACGCCTTCAACTAGAAGAACAAACTACCGAACTCTGCACAATGTCCGCTATGGGTATGGGCACAACGAGTGTTTTAAAAGTCACTCAGTACCAATCAAACTGGGAACAACCTTTGGGGAGGAAATCAACATTGCTGTGCAAACAAAGCCGGTAATAACGAGTGGATTTCCATCAGTGAGCTTGGATGCCAATGACATTGCTTTCTTGAAAACAAACAACATCTGTCTGGCAAACTCCAAGCTTCGCGGTGAACATCAGAACTCACATGTACTCGTTGGCCTCGACTACTACCACGACCTAGTCACTGATCCAGCGAATGGAACAAAAACACCAGCTGGTTTCCACAAAAACTGTATTCGGACCCATCACTTATGGTCGCGGGATCAGTGCCTCTGGAACTAGCGGCGTTTTGCACAGTATGACAGCAATTTACAAGCACAGTGAACAGGAGCTTCTACAAAAGATTTTTGAACTAGACGGGCTTGGAATTACACCCGAAGAGTCCCAAAAAGATGAAAAAGCACACAAGTATTTCGAGGAGTACGCAAAAAGGATCTCGTTCAAAAATAACGTCATTACCGCTAGTTTTTCACTCAAAGAAAACGTAGTAAAACTAGAAAACAATTACGCGGTTGCCATAAGACGACTCGAATTACTGCGAAACGTGTTGATCGGCAATGCTGAACAAAAGAAATGGTACTGCAACCTCATACAAAAATATGCGAAAGAAGAAATTATTGAAGAGTTTGTGGTCGCCGATTCTGAAGCGGCCGCGGTTTACTACATGCCCCACTCAGGGGTATGGAGGCCACAAAAGAAGGTCGCACTGAGGATCGTTTTTGATGCTTCCTCTAAAAGGAAAGGTCAACTAAGTCTCAATGATATCATCCACAAAGGTGAATCGTTTGTAAACAAAATACACGACATTCTCACCTCCTCGCGGTTCAAAAAATTCATTCTAACCTGCGATATTGAGGCGGCTTTCACACAAATCCGACTGATTAATTCACAAAAGATTTGTGTAAGTTTCTATGGCTCAGGGATGTTGATCACCCACCAACAAGGGACAACATCATCGAGTACAGATTCAGGAGACTTCCTTTTGGGGTTACAGCCTCCCCAAGTATCTTAAACCTGGCTATTCTTGCTTATCTAGATTCCAAAAACTCGGGTCTGTCCACAGAAATTTCAAAAAACTTGTACGTGGACAACATACTTCTACAAGCGGAAACGACAAATGAAGCAGTTGAAAAATACAACAGTTCGAAAAAATTGTTCGGTGAAATTGGCATGGACTTACGTGAATACCTGTCAAATTCGGAAGAAGTAAACTCGAGAATTCCTCAGTGCGACAGACTCGAGTCAGGATTAGTAAAAATGTTGGGTGTCAATTATAACACCATCACGGATACATTTACTGTCCACACAGATTTCCCTTGCAACACGAAACTCACTAAACGTGATGTCGTGAGCCAAATAAACTCGATTTTTGATCCAATAAGCTTAGCTGGGCCACTTATTGTTGGATTAAAATCTATGATGAGAGACATCTTTAACACGGGGGTGGATTGGAATACTTCCCTACCTCAAAAAGTATGCGACAAATGGAATAAACTGTGCAAGGACGTCGACCAGGCCAAAATATCCGTCAAATGTTACATATCCACACCTCCATCAGAGGGAAAATGCCTTTGGGTGCTTGCAGATGCAAGTAGGGCAGCAATCGCGGCATGTGCTTACATCCAGCATATGCCCTCTGGCGAAGTTTCCGAGCTAATTAGCGGAAAAAACCCGCTTGACACCAAAAAAAATGCCAACAAACCATCCCAAAACTAGAACTACTCGGTGTGCTGATAGCCGCTAGGTTAGGGAGCAAGATAATATCAGCAGCTTCACAAGGCATAACTGAAATGAACATAGTATCCGACAGCGAAATCGCGCTTACTGGGTCAAATCTACCAAAAAAGTTCCCATTTTTGTCGCTAATCAACGCGAAAGGATACTTAACATCAAAGAACAACTGGAAATCCATAATGTCGCGGTAAACTTCTTCCACGTCAACACGGATCACAACCCAGCTGATGCCGGTACTAGAGGACTGACAACTCACCAAATCAATGATCACGATTGGGTCCGAGGGCCGCGCTGGTTGGAAGAAAACCCGACTAATTGGCCAATCAAGTCAATCGATAACCTAGCAGACGTTAGTGAGGTTGAAGAAATTCCTGTTTCCACCACCGTACAAATACCTGACAACTTGAAAAAAAAAACAGGAAAAACTCCTTGATTTGACACGTTTCTCCAAGATGGACAAGGTTCTACGTGTTTTGACAATAGTTGAAAAAACAGTTCACAAATGGGTATCAAGAACCAACCAAAATCGTAATTTGTCGATCAAACTAAAAAATTCGAACAACAACGAGACTCTCGAAATCACAGCAAGCGACATAATAGCAGCGGAACAACTGCTTATTGCAAATGAACATAAATTTATTGACATAACATCACTGCAAAAACGATTTCGCGAAAAACATATCGTCAGAGGCGAAAGGGGGATCATCCGTCACCACTCACGTCTCCAGAATGCTTCAATTCCGCACGACACAAAGTCACCAATCTACATTCCGGATGATTCGGAACTGGCTAGACTTATCGTACGGAAAATACACAACGAGAGTGGAAAAGATCATACCATTTCAATTGCAAGACAACGTTTTTGGACTGCTCGCCCGTCGTTTGTGTTCAGAAAATACCTGAAAAACTACGTGGTCTGTAAAAGACACCAAGGCTTACCTTTCGGAGCGCCAACAATGCCTTCACTTCCCAAGGATAGAGTAACAATGTCCAGACCATTCGAAAATGTAGGATGCGACTTTCTTGGACCACTTACTTCCAAAACACTTGAGAAAATGTATGTGCGTTTATACACATATCTCACAACTCGAGCTGTTCACCTCGAAGTCGTGGAAAATTTATCTGCGGGAGGGTTTCTCAACTGCTTCGTGAGATTCTTATCAAGGAGAGGTGTACCGAAAATCGTCCGATCCGACTGCGGGACAAATTTCAAATTAGGGGAGACCATAATTGGAAAAATGTTTGCAAATGCTGACAATTCAGTCGTTCTCTCATGTCATACTGCGCATCGCAACGAATAAAGTGGTTGTTCAACCCCCCAGGGTCGCCATGGATGGGCGGCGTTTGGGAAATGTTAGTCGGTTTAACAAAAAAGGCGTTCAATAAATCGATAGGTCGAAAACGCTTGAGTTTTGTTGACTTGTGCATGGTCATTGTCCAAATTGAGGAGATTCTCAACACGAGACCTCTAACGAAACTGAACACCAGCGATATCGAAGAGATACCATTGAGACCTATTGACTTTTTGAGAGGAAATTTTCGATTTTTGCTACCTAACAACGAAGTTCTGGACGTATCTGGAGATCCAAACTATGATCCAAGCTTGATACAGTCAGAAAAACAAGCAATAGAAGCGTTCCAAAGCTCTGAAGTTATTGCCAATAAGTTCTGGGAGATATGGAACGCAGATTATCTCACTTCGTTACGAGAAACTCAAAAAAATCAACCTTAAACGACCAAGGCACCTCTCAAGATTACAACCAGAGATAGGTGAAGTTGTACTGATTGAAGAAGAACTAATCCCAAGAGGTTGCTGGTCTTATGGCAAAATCAGGGACATAATAAAAAGTGGGGACGGTATGGTTAGGTCAGCAAAAATTGCACTACCAAATCGAAAAACCATTCATCGTCCACTCAATAAAATCGTACCTCTAGAAATTCGAAGCTTACCTCACGAAAAGCGAAATGTTGAGAAGATAATCGAAGAAACACCACCTCAATAAGGGAAGAAACTCCCAGTTCGTGCATCAAAAACGAAAGCATACGAGGTTATCAGAGAATTTGAAGCTGGTTTAGAAGAGCCACATGGAACACAGCCTTCATCCTTTCCTCTTCTGTTAATTACGTTATTGTCATTGATATCCACTACAACAGCGCACGAAAACCCTCCTAGCATAACTTGTTATGGGGGAAAAATCCACGTGGTGCCGCCGTTTCCAACTATGTTTCGACGCTAACTGCCGAACTTTCGATAAAGTCACAGAAAACCGCACATACGCGTTAAGAGTATCTCCAAGTAACGATCAAGTGAGTGTTAAGTTAACATTACACCTCAACGACAGCCTAGAGAAACTAGAGGCAATCTGCGACAGGCCAGATTTTTGCGCCCACCAATATTTCCTTTCGAAAACCTTACTCGGTAACCCGCACTGCCGGCCTGTGGGCGCAATTGCTGCTCTAGCAACTCTCGCATACGTTGCAGCGGTAATTCTAGGCATAATTGTCCACTCAATCGTCAGAATCAAAAACAAAACGAAAGTGGAAACATCGAGAAAATACCTATGAATGTTATACGACGAAATCACGACAGTAGCCTTCACACATTCATTCCTGCACCACTAGCATGTGGAAATGCATTGACAATGTGCCTGGTATTGAGCAATATCTTCGTGTACATAGACGCCTGTCAACGGGTACATCCGCTACTCAGCAAACCGTATTTGTGACGAAGAAAATAAGTGTTTCTTTCAGTATAATCAAGAACTCTTATTCAACAGGCATGTTTCTGAAGTGTGTATCGAAATTACACACTCAAACGCAACGTTAGGTCTCATAAGGGTCACCAAAAAACCTATGATCTTGACCTGCTCAAAAATATCGGATTTTTTCACAAGAGATTCAGGTCCACCATGTTGAAAGATGCGCCCAAGCAGGGTCTTGTGCCAACAACCGATGCAAGACAATGCCATCTAATGAAACAGTACATGAATTGAGAAAGTTTAGGAAGTATCCTGGCTATTCCGGATGCATCCCCCCTTGTGGTGGCATACCTTGCGGTTGTTTTTTGCCCTTACCCGCGTGCCAGTTCTATAGAATCATGAATAAACCTAAATCTCAAGCCGTTTACGAGGTCATAAGATGCTCAGAATGGACCCCATCTATAGAACTGGAGGTAGAGGTGACATGGCTAGGGAAGGAAAGTATCAAAACCATGCAAATGTTGCCATATTTGACACAAAACCTTGGTCAGCTCAACATCTCGATTTCCATGCAAAAACCTATGGTTGCAATGATGAACCAACGATTTGCGTTATCAAATAACGGAAATGAAACGTTTGCACTTCCATTAAGATTTGTAGTGCTAGTAGACTGCGAAACCAAAATCCAGGCACGAACAAGTTTTTCTACTTGCATTAACCGCGTACGATGTCACTGTGAAAACACAGCGCGTTGCTGTCAATGTCCACATGCAACAATGCAAAACTTGCGAAACTCAATTTCTGCACTCCCTATCAGAACTCCGTTCTAAATTTATCGCACGTGGGCTATGAAGTTGTCGCATCCACGGGCGAGGGGGAATTTGTGGTTGCATTAGAGTCCAAAACAACGCGGACACAGCAGAACTAGTAACCAAGCAAGAATGTAAAATCCATGTGATCAATTTCAATGGTTGCTACAACTGTGCGCAAGGAGCTACACTAAAATAAAGCTGCCAATCAAAAAACGACACAAAAGTAATAATAATGTGCAAAAAAACACGAATTCACAATTAACTGTGGACTCAATGGTACTACGGAAATATTACTTACCTTCGACCACGCTTTAATTGAAGAAATTTGTTCGACCGACTGCACAGGTACCTCAAAAAACGTCCAGCTACTAGGCAACCTCAAATATCACATTTCACATTCAAATGTAGACGTATTTGACACGCCCAACCACCAAGTGTCACTGAAACAGCAGTGGTTTTCCGATATCAGTGTGCCCGATTTCACTCCTCTGATGAAGGTCGTAATTGCACACTGGAAAACGGTTGTTATGGCCATCACATTTACCTTACTACTAACGGCACTGACTTATTTTGCAGGTCCACTAATTTTATTGCACATAGTAAAAGGATGTATATACTTCGCAAAGTCAATATTCTCAATATTGTGAAGTATTTTTTGTATTTGCGGAGAAACCACTGGCAAACTTGCCCGTAAAAACCAAGAAACACGGTAGAGCAATTCGCTTTGATGGCAAATTGCTCAGAAACACTGTACATGACATATTTTATTAATCTTCCTTCAAAAAAAAAACTGCATCACTCAAATACGCTTGAGGATAGCATTACAATCAAAGCACCACTCGACGGACGATACGCGCTACAACATTGTGGGCGTTTCTACCATACAGGGTCACCAAAACGCATAAAAAGGGCACTGAAGAAGTGGAGCCATCGTTGTTCATGTCGTCTCCTTCCGAAATGCAGGCTGCCATGGACGATCTGGACCGGTGCGATATCGCCACCTTGCTGCACCACATTCTTCCTCAACTGGATGCCCTCGAGCAGATTGGCCGGACGCTCTTAGAGCGATCCACGCCAAAGTCGAACTGTACATTCTGCCCGGTCGAGAAAAACTGGGAAAACCACCATTACGGAAGGTGCCCGAAGTACCCTGACCCCGTCTCCAAGGCGGCGCAGGCAACTACCATGGGTCTGTGTCTTCGTTGCCTCAACCCGATGCACGAGGGCCCCTGTTCGGTAAAGTGCGGGAACTGTGGCCTCGGCCACAACTTCCTCCTCTGCCACAACAGAAGACCCCAGTTGCCTGCGAAACGTAACCACAAGCACTAGACCCTATTCACTCCTGCCGCCGTCGTCTCAACCAGTCCTGCTTCCTGTCATCAATCCATCAACGAGCTGCACTCCAAAACTGTCATCAACGTGCCGCCTTCTACGTCAGCCCCCAACCAGCCGCCTTCGACAACAACCGTTCCAACGAGCCACCGCCTCTTCTACAAGCCATGTTCAATCGCATCCGACGTCACGAATCAATTCAACCGGATGTAGACAATCGCTTGTACACTGTTATAAGTTTGTATGCGGTTTTTTTATTGTCACCCTCGCGCCGGGAGTATCATCGTCTCGATGATGCTCCCCGCAACGTCATCCATATCAAGGGCCCCAAGAAGGCGGGACCCACCTTTTGGCAGATACCCATATTCACTTACTCGTCTGACCACGCAAGGTCGCAATAAACGCCTCTTCTAATCAGAAGCAAAACCACTGAATCACTCGATTTTAGTAAACGGGCAAAAAGACCCAAGAGACTCACGCGCCCACTGAACACTGCATGTTGATTTATTTAGTGAACAGGATCGAGTTAATAATATTTGGCCGACTTTGCCTGATTTCGTATGAATATGCAAGGAAAGGGCTGTTCTTCGTAAGCTAAAGTGCTGGCAATGCTGCAAATGCTGGCAAGAGAGGAATGCCTTTCCAACATCAAATCCCTTTAACGAGTAATTTTAGGGCCAAGAACGTTTTCAAATCTCCTGAAATTCTTATCATACTTCGATAGGTTATGAGAGCCTTGAGCTTTAGCTAAAGGAACTTTGACTGAGCGACGAAAGTTTTAATGAAAAATGGGACATTTTTTTTCCATTTTCACCACTGTATTTTTATTCCTACCACTGTACTATTAATAGGATCATTACTATTATTAGATCTTTACTATTAATAGGATCATCATAATAGTATAATTATATTATACATTTTTCTTTCCTTTCTTTTCTTTCTTACATTTTGTAATTTTTGATTTTTTTTCTCGTATTTTCTTCCGATTAACCGCTCCTCGTATTTCCCTAGTAGTGAGCCGCATTTCACCAACTCATTCGTTGCATCTCACCTCTACATGAACTACGAAAAGCGAGCTATCACCACCACACGTTCACTGAATTTCACGATATAAGTTTTCGACAAAAACAGCCACAGCTTGAGCCAAAATGGCGATACAAGCTTGGTTGGAAACGGCCCCGTAGCCTTTGGGTCCCGTCAGAAAAGGGGCGTAACACATGATGCCCATGGATATGCAGGTGCTACGGTGCTTCTGTTGACAGCCACACACATTCACGAAGGAGGGAGTGATGATTGAGCATTTGGATCACTCTTTCTCACCAGAAACTATGAATAAACACCAAGAAGCACTTTGAATGAAACTTTTGTTTAGGTTTTAAAAATGGAAATTTTGTTATTAAACTTTGTGTTGAGATATGTACTCCCGAAAAATTTTGCGGGATTTTTTTCTGTTGATGAAGAAGGTTATTCGTTGGGTTAGTCACAAAATCCCCGTGCACATCATCAAATGATGTGATTTTTGAGCAGTAGCGGTTAAACCACTTCTACATACACTATCGATAATTTCGAACCCGTAATTTTAACAACTTTGAAGCACCAAAGACATCCTGCTTTCATTTATTTAAATTTTCGATGTTATTCATCTTTACTGGTAGCGGAAGTGCTGCAAACGCTTAGTAGTCACTCCCTTCCTTGTGAGTGCACCTGGCTGTCAGCAGAAGCTGCGTAGCACCTGCGTATTCGTGGGGCATCGTTAGCCACGCCCACTTTTCGACGGGACCCAAAGGAAGGCCCTCCCTCCTTGGAAATAACACCCACCGATTCTTTGAATTCGAATCATCGCCACACTCTGCGGCTACGAGAAACGTGCAACTCATGACCCACGATGAAATTGCGCGGAATACGTGAGAAAGTCAAGAGATATCAGGTTAGTGCGAAATTAATTGCTGAACTCCAGTTCACTCCAGTTCGAAGTGTTATAAGTTGGCTTAAACACAATATTCTTTATCAACTTACCGCCCATTTGATTCGCTGAGTCTTCCCTAACATTCTCGTGGAAAGTGCCTGTACAATGAAAACTGAGATCACAGAAATCTAAAACGTTTTTGAAGGCGATTTCGGCATGCTGTAAGCCACAGTCTGCTGCTATCACAGGTTCTCATCTGAGACTCGGAAGAGGTGATATTCAGTAAGGGAAAAATCTGAGGAATGAGGACAATGAGTGAGAACCTCAATGCTTTACTGCGCCAGTTTTTGCCGGGTGAGTTTTTAATTGAGAGGCTTTACGCTACCCTGAAGCAGGGTAAAACCTGATTCTGTTCACCACTGCCGACCACATCTGTAGCGGACTTATGGACATCTATTCGAGAATGTAGCCAGAATATGAACGAAGTAGCCAAATGCACTAGTTTCGCTCGCTTACGTGTGCTGTTCATTCTTATGATAGTTGTGAGGTTGGTTCCATAGTTGTTATTACTCGAATTTCGTAATCACTCATGTGCCTTATATACGCGCGCCAGTGGCGGACGCAGAAAGTGGGCGGGAGGGGGGGCGTGGGAAGAAAAGTGGGGTCTCCGCCGTTTTGGGGACCCAGACGGAAAATAAAATTAATAATAATATTAATTATAATAATAAACAATAAATAAAAAATATATTAAAAATAATAATAAAATTAAACAATTAAAAATAAACTAACACAAGATTTTTATTTGTATTGTAAAGTAATTTCGAAAATTTGGCGACCCATTCTCGGGGGGGGGGCACATGGGTCCGAGTCAGAGTCTGGCTCGGAGTTCTTTTTTTTCGGACTTTACCTAGAACAGAGGTAACGTGGCACGGGTCCGAGTCAGAGTCTGGCTCGGAGTTCTTTTTTTTCGGACTTTACCTAGCACGGAGGTAACGTGGCACACGGGTCCGAGTCAGAGTCTGGCTCGGAGTTCTTTTTTTTTCGGACTTTACCTAGCGCGGAGGTGACGTGGCACACGGGTCCGAGTTAGAGTCTGGCTCGGAGTTCTTTTTTTTCGGACTTTACCTAGCGCGGAGGTAACGTGGCACACGGGTCCGAGTCAGAGTCTGGCTCGGAGTTCTTTTTTTTTCGGACTTCTTTTTTTTCGGACTTCTTTTTTTTCGGACTTTGCCTAGCACGGAGGTAACGTGGCACACGGGTCCGAGTCAGAGTCTGGCTCGGAGTTCTTTTTTTTGGACTTCTTTTTTTTTCGGACTTCTTTTTTTTTCGGACTTTACCTAGCACAGAGGTAACGTGGCACACGGGTCCGAGTCAGAGTCTGGCTCGGAGTTCTTTTTTTTCGGACTTTACCTAGCACGGAGGTAACGTGGCACGGGTCCGAGTCAGAGTCTGGCTCGGAGTTCTTTTTTTTCGGACTTTACCTAGCACGGAGGTAACGTGGCACACGGGTCCGAGTCAGAGTCTGGCTCGGAGTTTTTTTTTTCGGACTTTACCTAGCACGGAGGTAACGTGGCACACGGGTCCGAGTCAGAGTCTAGCTCGGAGTTCTTTTTTTTTCGGACTTCTTTTTTTCGGACTTTACCTAGCACGGAGGTAACGTGGCACACGGGTCCGAGTCAGAGTCTAGCTCGGAGTTCTTTTTTTTCGGACTTCTTTTTTTTTCGGACTTCTTTTTTTTCGGACTTTAACTAGCACGGAGGTAACGTGGCACACGGGTCCGAGTCAGAGTCTGGCTCGGAGTTCTTTTTTTTTCGGACTTTACCTAGCACGGAGGTAACGTGGCACACGGGTCCGAGTTAGAGTCTGGCTCGGAGTTCTTTTTTTCGGACTTTACCTAGCACGGAGGTAACGTGGCACACGGGTCCGAGTTAGAGTCTGGCTCGGAGTTCTTTTTTTTCGGACTTTACCTAGCACGGAGGTAACGTGGCACACGGGTCCGAGTCAGAGTCTGGCTCGGAGTTCTTTTTTTTCGGACTTTACCTAGCACAGAGGTAACGTGGCACACGGGTCCGAGTCAGAGTCTGGCTCGGAGTTCTTTTTTTTGGACTTCTTTTTTTTCGGACTTCTTTTTTTCGGACTTTACCTAGCACGGAGGTAACGTGGCACACGGGTCCGAGTCAGAGTCTAGCTCGGAGTTCTTTTTTTTCGGACTTCTTCTTTTTTTTCGGACTTTACCTAGCACGGAGGTAACGTGGCACACGTGTCCGAGTCAGAGTCTGGCTCGGAGTTCTTTTTTTTCGGACTTCTTTTTTTTCGGACTTCTTTTTTTCGGACTTTACCTAGCACGGAGGTAACGTGGCACACGGGTCCGAGTCAGAGTCTGGCTCGGAGTTCTTTTTTTTTCGGACTTTACCTAGCGCGGAGGTAACGTGGCACACGGGTCCGAGTTAGAGTCTGGCTCGGAGTTCTTTTTTTTTCGGACTTCTATTTTTCGGACTTCTTTTTTTTCGGACTTTACCTAGCACGGAGGTAACGTGGAACACGGGTCCGAGTCAGAGTCTGGCTCGGAGTTCTTTTTTTTTGGACTTCTTTTTTTTCGGACTTCTTTTTTTTTCGGACTTTACCTAGCACGGATGTAACGTGACACACGGGTCCGAGTCAGAGTCTGGCTCGGAGTTCTTTTTTTTTCGGACTTTACCTAGCACGGAGGTAACGTGGCACACGGGTCCGAGTTAGAGTCTGGCTCGGAGTTCTTTTTTTTCGGACTTTACCTAGCACGGAGGTAACGTGGCACACGGGTCCGAGTCAGAGTCTGGCTCGGAGTTCTTTTTTTTCGGACTTTACCTAGCACGGAGGTAACGTGGCACACGGGTCCGAGTCAGAGTCTAGCTCGGAGTTCTTTTTTTTCGGACTTCTTTTTTTCGGACTTTACCTAGCACGGAGGTAACGTGGCACACGGGTCCGAGTCAGAGTCTAGCTCGGAGTTCTTTTTTTTCGGACTTCTTTTTTTTCGGACTTCTTTTTTTTCGGACTTTAACTAGCACGGAGGTAACGTGGCACACGGGTCCGAGTCAGAGTCTGGCTCGGAGTTCTTTTTTTCGGACTTTACCTAGCACGGAGGTAACGTGGCGCACGGGTCCGAGTCAGAGTCTGGCTCGGAGTTCTTTTTTTTCGGACTTTACCTAGCACGGAGGTAACGTGGCACACGGGTCCGAGTCAGAGTCTAGCTCGGAGTTCTTTTTTTCGGACTTTACCTAGCACGGAGGTAACGTGGCACACGGGTCCGAGTCAGACTTCTTTTTTTCGGACTTTACCTAGCACGGAGGTAACGTGGCACACGGGTCCGAGTCAGAGTCTAGCTCGGAGTTCTTTTTTTTCGGACTTCTTTTTTTTCGGACTTCTTTTTTTTCGGACTTTAACTAGCACGGAGGTAACGTGGCACACGGGTCCGAGTCAGAGTCTAGCTCGGAGTTCTTTTTTTTCGGACTTCTTTTTTTTCGGACTTCTTTTTTTTCGGACTTTACCTAGCACGGAGGTAACGTGGCACACGGGTCCGAGTCAGAGTCTAGCTCGGAGTTCTTTTTTTTCGGACTTCTTTTTTTTTCGGACTTCTTTTTTTTCGGACTTTAACTAGCACGGAGGTAACGTGGCACACGGGTCCGAGTCAGAGTCTAGCTCGGAGTTCTTTTTTTTCGGACTTCTTTTTTTTTCGGACTTCTTTTTTTTCGGACTTTAACTAGCACGGAGGTAACGTGGCACACGGGTCCGAGTCAGAGTCTGGCTCGGAGTTCTTTTT